>VXAX01005659.1:0-27410 GCA_013399835.1 Leptocoma aspasia
TACTCATGAAGATGTAAGAGGGGAACCAATAGGTGAAGCAACATAAACCAGTTAAGCATATATTCTCCTGATAGCAGACTGTAATAAGTGATTTAAAAAAGAGTAAAAACAAAACACCGAAGTAATTACTCAATCTTATACTCTCTCTGGTTTTAAAAAACCCCAGTATTTTAGAGATATCTTGAACTGGAAGTTTGGCCCTGAATGCAAATTATTTTACTGCACATCCTAGTTGTCTGAAACATTATTATTTCTAATGTCTAGTGAGAGTTGTGTGTGAGGCTTATGTTATTAAAGTGTCTCAGTGACTTGCTTAAAAATGCATGAGAGATGAAATACCTCTATTTGCAAAAATTTTATTCACATTGTCTCAGGTTTTAGATAGCAGATTTTGATAGTGTTGGAGGAAGGCCTTTTGTTTGTTTATTTTGGATTAGCTGGCATTTTTTTCCATCATGTCTTGTACTTTCATCTAATTAGAAATCACAGGGACAGCTATTTTCTGCTAGAAAATAATCAAATACTACATCCTCCTCTGGTTAGTGGAATGCAGTTCCCATTACATTCTTGCTTTGTTTCCTCTGATTTCTTTTTGCAAGTTTCAACTGCTCAACATGTGTTGACTGGCATCCTTAAATAGTCTGGGATGCCAAACAGACCTGTGGTAGTGATGTGCTTCCATTTATTTTGTTACTCTGTTTTCTCAACTGCAAGAACAGATATGTGTGGTTTTCACGTTACCTTGGTTGCCAAATGAATTTGTATTCTCTCCATTTATCAAAAGGCATGGCTGTTGTTTCATGCTTCAGAGGTGCTGTCTCAAGTAATTTCCTTTTTGGTGAGATTCTGGAAGCTCTGCATTTGGCAAAATGATGTCTGTAGCCAACTAACTTCAGAGACACAAATTCTGACAGTCTTTGACTGATTGAAACTTCTCTATATAATTTTAATGGAAAAGTTTCCTAAGTGGTTGGATTGGAGTTCAGTCAATTAGTATAACATTATATTTGGAGACTTATTTTATTACTTAATTGCTACTAATAAGTATGTGCACATGTTGAATAGAATTGTACTAACCTACAGCTTTAAGAGCTGACCAAAAGAGGTTTTGCACATTGTCAGAAATAGTGTTTTCACACTGCTTTCTGTGTTTCAGAGGATTTCATTGCATAGCTTTTCATCCATGCATGAAGTTCTTCTATTCCACTGCTCTATACCTTAGGTAGAGTTCTTGGGGATTCACATGAGAAGACACTTGCAGTGTAGTCTCTAATAATCAAAGGGTTGTCTGTTACTGAATTTTACAATATAATTTGTTTTACTGGACTACCAGTTGACAGAGATTAGTAGGTGACCTCTACATTGTAGTGTCCGGAATAGAAATAATTGTACTATATTGGTTTTAGTCTGACTGTTTTGCAGACTGTCAGTAAACCTAACACCAATGGGTGGAACAAGACTCACCTGTAACAACAGAGTGTACAGAAGGATATGACAGTAGGAAAAACAAAGGAGCAGAGCTGTAGGTTAAGTATGGATGCATACAGGAGAGGAAATTGTGGTCATGTTATTAAAAACTGTAGTAAGGGCTATTCCTGTTGTTTGATGAGTAGTGAATAACCAGGCAGCCTTCAGTTTCAGGTAAGATGTTACTCAAATTCCGGAACTTAAGTTTGGAATGCATGAGAACAACACGTTATCTCTCTAAAATCTTCTCCTTTACTTCTTGTTTCTTTCCTAGAAATAGTATAAAAAATATAAAGTGCACCTTCAAACTATTCTTGATCTATGGCTACTCGTCTGCATTCAGTTCTACAGTATGCAAGTCCTCAGCCAATTTACTTATTGGTGGCTTTGACATAGAAATATTCACAGCCCTTTTGGTACTAGAACTACTCAGTTACTCCTTTTTTTTTCTTTTCAAAACATGGCTGTATTTAAACACGTCAAAATATACATGTTCTTCTGCAGTCAATTCCAGTCTACCAAGTTTATCTCATCTTCTTCCTGTACTTTTAGGTTTTTGATATAACTGTAGATCATGTGACTGTTAAGCACTGACTGACAAGTGCAGTTCTGTACCATACAGATGAGTATGGGTAATGAAAAATGTCAGCCAGACACGTATCAGTAAGAAGGCAATATTTTTCATATTATGTTAATTGAAAAAAATGTCAAATTCTATTAGTCCATTTTGTAATTGTAGTTTGAGCCTTTAAAATACTTTTTTTCCAAAGCAGCTGGGAAAAATTTTCAAACTGCATTAGCCTTCTCTGTAACTGTATTTGGAGTTTATAGTAAAATAGTAAAAGAGTATTTTTCCAAGGCAACTGACTGTAAAGGTAATTATTTGAAGGATATTATTTGGAATAAAATCTCCTAGCTTCTGACTTATTTCTGTACTGTGAAAGAGCTATAATATCCGTATGCTTAAAAAAGTTCTGTAACTTCAATTTACTGATTCATTTTTGGTTTTTTTCTCCCTAAAGGGGGCTTCGCTTCTTTTGATGCTGAAGCATTATCTCACTAAGGATGTTTTCCAAGCTGGCATTGAGGTATACTTACGTAATCACAACTATGGAAGTGCCCAGAGTGATGACCTGTGGGACAGCATGAATGAGGTACCCATCTTGGACACACTGTTCTTATTTTCTTATTTTTTCTCCACTTCTTTAATAGGTTTTTATTTATTTCCTTGTTTATTTAAAAAATAGGATAATGGACTGCAGGTAAATACTCTGAATTTTTTGCTCATCCTGTTCCCAGGTTCTCTCATATAGATAGGGAGATTACTGAAGCTTCTAGGGCTACATTGAGTATCATCCCAAAAAAGCACTGTGAGTGAGTATGTACTGCCATGCATGTCCATCCAGTATGGACATATCCTCTCTAGAATTGCATAAGTAGTGTGTTAAGACCAGGATGAAAGTAATAAAATTCAGGATAAAATTTACTTTCAAGGAATAGCTAAATCCAGCCTTGCAGAGCTCTTGGGTTACTCTCTATTAGTGTAACTTTGTAATAGCTTCAGTTTTAACAAGAGGATGAAATTTTAGGAAAGCAGACTGTACAGGCAGCTCCTAAATTATAAGGCAGGCACAAGGCTGTGTCTGATTTTACAATGAGTGTGAAGGGCTCAAGAAAGCAATGGCTTGGGTAGAAGAGAGAGAGGGCTAGAGTCAGCAAGGCTGTGGGAGTCAGAGAGGCCAGGGAAAGGAGGGTGGACAGAGAGCAGAAAGGACAGGGAAAGGACTGAGGGTCCAGGAAACTACAGGCCTGTCGGCCTGTACTGGGTGCCAAGGAATTCATGGAGCAGATCATCTTTAGTACCATTACATGGCATATACAGGACAACCAATCCATGTCCAGCCAGCAAGGACTGAGGAGGGACAGGTCCTGCCTGGCCAATCTGATTGCCTTTTATGACCAAGTGACCCACCTGGTGGATGCAGGAAAAGCTGTGGATGTTGTCGGCTTGACCTTCAGCAAAGCCTTTGATGCTGTCTCCCATGGCATTTTCCTGGAAAAGCTGGCAGCTCACGGCCTGGACAGGTGCACTCTTTGCTGGGTTAAAAATCACTGCTCACCCACGCCCAGAGAGTGGAGGGAAATTTACAAGTTCACTGTCAAAGTGATTGTTTATAGATGCAAAATCGTGTTATCACTTAATTGGTAACTTAAAAAGAAAGTTAAATGTTTTCCATTTGCTATTTTCTTGTTATGTTATGATTGTTTTTACAGATTACCAATGGAACATTAGATGTAAAAAAAATGATGAAGACTTGGATTGTGCATAAAGGATTTCCTTTAGTCACTGTTGTCCGAAAGGGAAAGATTATTTCAGTACAACAAGAGAAATTTTTGTATCGTGTGGAACCAGAAAATTGGACATCAGAAGCAAGGTTATTACCTTCTTAATACCTTTTATCCATTAAAAGCAAGCTGCTGTCTTAAACCTTGTACATCTTTCTCACTTGTATTCAGGCCTTTTAGTGTTACCCTTGAAGGCAGGTAGTAATAGAGAATTCAGCACAGAAATTCACACATCTAGTATCTGCCTGAAGGTCCATGTCATATCCACTGAAGCAACTGGTAAAAATCAGTGTCAGCCTTTGTAAGCTGAATTTCTTACATCCATCATTTTCCTGAAGCTTCTAAGCTCGACATAATGAGTTGGTTTTCAATACCAAAAGGCAGATCTCATAAGTAAAGGTTTCTTTACATTTGAGAAAGTTTTGTGTGTGTAACAAGACTCTGAAGAAAGGTAGGCTGCAGAAGTTTTACAGAAGTTACAGATGCATGTGTCCTACTTTAGAGTCTCTGCTTCTCACTTCCAAAATTCAGTGTATACCTTGGGCTTTGCTACAAAAAGGTAGACAAGCTACCTTATTGAGAGAGAGATAGAGAATCAATGCTTTCTTGGCTTTGAAATTTTAAGATGACACTACTGCATGACAACAAATGACTGAATATAGAACGGAGGCAATACCCTTAGTACCAAAATTTAAAAGGAAGTACATATGCAAATACTGAGACAAGTAAAGATGTGGCAGTTGGTAGTTTTAAAATTTTGTTTACTGCAAATGTAACTTACTTTATGACCCTCAATAGTGTCTGCTAACAAAAATATGTAAGTGTAAGTGTGAATTCTTTTGACATTTCACTGGTTTTATTCAGTTGTTTGAAGTCTTAACAGGAGCTGAGTCCATTGCATCATCTTGCAGAAGATTAGGTCTGTGAAAGAAATTTGTCTCTTGAAACATAGGAATTTAGACATAGGCTCTGTTTTATTTTGTTATGTGGAGAACGAAAAGCAATGTGGGGTTGAAAGGTAAAGGAAGAAGGGAAGGATTTTTAAGCTAAGTAATTTCTGTTTCTAGTTGATGTGAATTTGGGAAATGCATGAAAAGGTTTAGAAAAAGAGCACTCTGTGTGAGTCATACATTGAGGGGGTCCTTGTCAAAAATCAGATTAATATGTGCAGCTTCTTTCATCCCACTCAGATTTGTGTTTTCCTCAAAATAGCCAAGTCTTATCGTCATTATGAGCCTCCTTAGCATTTATTCTTCCAGTTTGCAGTTCACTTAAGAAGGTCTTTGTGGTATGCAATTAATTACGGTTTTTACACCATGAATTGGAATTTGAGTCTTGTACTTGGATCACTTTTTAATCTTAGTTAAAACTTGTAAATGGTCAGAAAAGCAATGTTGAACTCAGGTAAAAATAATACTGGATGAATTTCTGATGCAGCCAGAGATTTACTCTCTGTATAATTTTGGACAAGTTACCTAGCATGCTGGAACTGGGAAAGAAGTAGTAGGAAAAGTGCAGTCCATGAGGGACTAGTATGGTTTAAGATCTTCATCAGTGATGTACACAGTGGGATCAAGTGGCCCCACAGGGAGTTTGTAGATGACACCAAGCTGAGTGGTGCAGTTGGTGTGCCTGGGGGAAGAGATGCCATCCAGAGGAACCTGGACAAGCTCAAGCAGAGGGCCCCTGGTCAGGGCAGCCTCTGGTATCAACACAGGCAGGGGGATGAATAAATCAAGAGCAGCCTTGCAAAGGAGGACTTGGTGGTACTGGACACAGGCCAGCAGTGTGCATTCACAGCCCAGAATTCCAGCTGTATCTTGGGCTGTGTCCAAAGCAGCATGGACAGCAGAGTAGGGAGGGGATTCTGCCCCTCTGCTCTGCTCTGGTGAGACCCCACCTGGAACCCTGCAGCCAGCTCTGGGCTCCCAGCACAGGATGGACATGGAACAGTTGGACTGAGTCCAGAGTAGGTTCACAAAAACAATCAAATGGACAGAACACCTCTCCTATACAAGGACAGACAGTTTGGACTGTTCACCCTGGAGAACAAAAGGCTCTGGGGAGACCTCACTGCATTCTTTCAAGTACTTAAAGAAAAGATGGGGACAGACTTTATAGCAGGTCCTGTCTTGATAGAACAAGGAATAATGATTTTAAAATAAAAAAGGGTAGATTTAGACTAGATATAAGGAATAGACTAGAAATAAGGAACCCACCTTATTTTTACTATAAGTGTGGTGAAACAGTGGCACTGGTGGTCCAGAGAGATGGTTGATGCCCCATGCCTGAAAACACTGAGGGCCAGGTTGAATGGGACTCTGAGCAATGGTCTGGTTGAAGATGTTCCTGCTCATTGCAGGGGAGCTGAACCAGATGACATTAAAAGGTCTCTTTGAATCCAGTCTGTTCTATAAAATTTACTCATTTCTCAACGTGGTGGGATTTTAAAAAATAATTTCTGTGCATGCTGTGCATTTATTCTTTCATCACATTCTTATTATTTGAGATCTATACTTTATTATTTTACACAGCATTCAGTTATTCTAGTATTATTAGTATACAAAAGTGCTTAAATTAAAACAAGCCATTCAAGGGAGATAAGGTGTATATAACATGTCAGTAAGCGTCTCTTTTCCTTTGCAGTTACCTGTGGCACATTCCTCTCACTTACATAACAAATAGGTGCAACTTCACCCATTGTACTAATGCATATTTACTGGATCAGAAGTCAGGTACGTGACTGAAAGCTTTAGTAGCAAGTTACTTAAGTGTTACTTAAGTATATGATTTTTCTGAGAGCACTCTTGAGTAAGATGTGAAGCTGAGTGCATACAGGGTACAAAATAATTTCAGAGATCCAGAGCATAGCACTGTTGTCATCATCAGAGAATTGGTTCCCGGTGGCTCTGTGTGTATAAATACATGACAGCAACTGGAACAGAAGCACAGGCTTGAAATTTGTAAAAGCCTATGCTTTACATCACAGTGCATACACAGAATCTCTCAAACTGCATGTTCTTTAGAGAGCAAGTTATGTGAAAGTTGATCTGCCAGTTTGCTAAAATGTTAGGAAGTAACTTTCCACTGAAATGTTTATTTTATTTAATTGTGTAGGAAAAGAATGTATTTGGAACAGTACATGGGGCTGTTTGAAAGAATGACTGGACAAAAGGGGAAAAATTAACTGATGAAACTTGGGGCAGACTGTGACAGTGTTCATTCAATCAGCTGTAGGAAGAAGGATGAGGAAGTACAACCTGGAATTTTTGAGCTGTATTTTGAAACCTTCGTACTGGCTTTTCCTTTGTCATTGAAGGGGGAAATAATGTGAAAGAATTTATTGTCTCTCTGGAACTAGTCTACTTCATAGACTTTAATTTGAACAAACAGTTGTTAAATATTTGTTTCTGCTGATAATACGGTCTGTCCACTAGCTGTCATTGAACTTCCAGAAGAGGTGGAATGGATAAAATTCAACGTGGACATGAATGGCTATTACATAGTACATTATGCTGAAGACTGGAAAACACTGATTGATCTGCTGAAAAAAAACCACACTGCTCTGAGTCCTAAAGACAGAGCAAATTTGATCAATAATATCTTCAACCTTGCACGGTAAGACTTCTGTATTGGAAAAGGTATTTAGTATGTGTTTCAAGTTTTTTTCCAAGTCAGAGATGATCACATTTAATTTCTAGAGACAACTGCTTTGGAGAAAGTTTGATTCTGTCTTCAATAGCCTTGTTGGAACTGTTCACTGATGCTCTAGAGGTTATCTTTCTCTTCACTATAGTATCATCTATTTATTTGGATCACAGAGAGCCACATGATAGTTTCCATTTCTGGAAGACATTGTTTTCTTTAGTGTCCAGTAATCTGCCTGCTAGACTGTTTTCCTGTACTCTAATGCTCCACTTCAGAAAAGTGAGCTATTTCCCTCTTAAATTTTTACTTGTGCCCTCTCATGTGTTTCCACTGAGAGGGCACAAGTCACCACTGTCAGAGCAGGTGAGGCTGAACATTATGGATTGTCTCTTCAGAAGCTGCTATTCTGTCTCAGTAGCCTTATTTATGATAAATATTTTCAGACATCCTTGCCACACTTCCCTTCTCATTTTCAATTTTTGTTAACTGAAGGCATGTTAGTGGCCATTGTTGCTTTGTTCTAATCTTTCTGAGTTAAAATATGAAAATCTCTACATGTAAATTGTTTCATATGTCACCCCCTCTATTCACTTATCTCTCTGTTAGTGTAATGGGAAGCATCTCTTCTGATTTGTTTCAGGGAGTGCTTTTGGTTTGTAATCCATTTTAATGTTGTTGTTCGCTGACCCATAGTCTAGGAAAAGAGTCTCTGGAAAATGCCTTTGAGTTGATTGATTACCTCAACAAAGAGAACAGCACTGCACCACTTACTCAAGCTTTGTTTCAGCTGAGTCTTATATACAGCCTTTTAGACAAAAAGGGTGAACAGCAACTGGCAGCACGAGTCATGGTATGTCTTAGTTTTAATAAATAATCATTTTAAATAATTAACTCTGATGTTCTTTATAGTTACATTCTCTTTTTACATGTTGACTGCTGAACATACTCATTAATTTCACTAAGTTGGGTAGGGATTCTAGAGAGTTGCCAGTCTTGCCAGCTTTCTCTAACAGTCTCTTATCAAAATGCTACATTTTTTGAACCAGCGTCTTTCCCTCTCCTTCCCCTGTTTCCATACCATACCCATATCCCCCAAAGTGTTCTGTAAGGAGTGTGGTGCAGTGGGAACAAAGTGGTGTCTGGGGTTATCTTAAAGTGCTCATACGGGTCAATTTAGTACAAATATGTAATTAAACAGATTCCATGTACTTTCCTTGTGTAGGAGAGTTACTTTCAACAGTTAGAGTGGCTAGAGATTGTAGATCTAATTGTGTTGTAGAGAGAGAAGAGAAAAAAACTGGAAGTGTTTTCTGTAAAAATAGAAAAACAAGGACGGTTGTCATTGTCCTGTTCCAGCTGTGTAGTAGAGTAATACAATGTAGTTGTACAGACTTGACAGTGAAATCAATACTGTAGGTTCAGTTCTTGAGGAGGATATGTCTTCCATTTCTCTGTTTACCTTCTTATTATGGAGCTTCTTCTCCATAGTCGTCTACTGGTTTAAAATTACCTTTGCTGTAAATTTACGGTGTAAAACGTCAGTAAAGGGATTTAGTCTATGAGAAAATTATTAAATTATTAGATAAAATAGCAGATGTTTTTCTTTATGCTAGGTAGGGATAATTAGTGTGAGCTTAAGGAAACATAAGAAAAAAAAAAGCACTATTTTAATTTACCCAAAGTTGTTACATAACTGCTATAAACAGCCCAAGTTCTGGTTGCAATGCAGTATCTATGCAGTTTTATTTAAGTTTGAAAGTTTCAGCTGAGATGGGGTAGCTGATCAGGCATCTAGCTGTGGTTTTGGCAAGCTACACAACTACAAAAATGAAGGGTGTTCAGCCTATAGACATATGAAAGTCATTTCTTTGTGCTAAGTGAAGGCATATTTACTGTGACTTGGTGACGTTAAAAGCAGTTAAACATACAGAAGTTGTAGTACTTTGAGATTGTAAGTTGGTAAGTCTGAGCTGTGGCTCAAAGAGTAGTCCTCAGTTTCCATGTGCAATTTAAGATGTAACCTGGCCCATCTTTCAGATTTATGTGGTATCTGATACTTATTCCTGCAGTAAGAAATAGCACGTGTAAGTTGGAATAAATAGATGAAAAACTACTATGTTTAATTTTCACGGTTCGAAAGCTCAACCCTTTTTTTTTTTTCTTATTTTAAACTAATTTTATATATAGAAAATCCTTTCAGAAGGATTAACTATTGCTAGTAACTTTTTCCTCCTTTAGCATAGGATAGAGCACTTACTTGGAGATAAAATTGATCAACAGCACTGGACAGATAATGGGACCCTGTCTGAACGAGAGCTCCGGTCAACACTGCTGGCTTTTGCCTGCACTCATGATATAAGAAACTGTAGAACAGCTGCTGCTGAGATGTTTGAGACATGGATGAAGTCTAACGGAACAGTAAGGTACCACAAAAACTGAGCTTCCACTTCTTTTACCCATCTGTTTTCCTGTTATATTGCCACCATTGTTTTTGGGAAAAACAACCCAACAACAAACAGAACAATCAAAAAAAACCCCACCACACCTCCACCACTGACTTAGTATTGATGAAGAATGTGATTCTATCTTTAACTGTTCCATGTGTAGAAGTAATTGCTCTTTCCCAATGAGAGGATGACTTTGATAGACTTTGTCTCCAGTCTCATTAAGTTTAACTGCAAAACCAGCCATAAATTTTCTTTCATCTGCATCCTGAGCTGCATGCTGAAAGAAGACTACTTAGTGGCAAAGCCAAAGCACACCATTTTATTATGCAGAATTCATTCTGCTGTGGGTTCATGTGCATAGAAAACACTCAGTTTTGTGCACAATTTACTTTGTTTTCATGTGACTAAATGATTTGCTTTTTCATAGTGACTGAAAGTACTAGGTTGTCATGAATTCAGTCATGACAAATCTTAACAATTGCTACAGAATCAAATTGCTCCAAAGAGAGGCATCTCCTTCAAGTTAATCTTTTAATTTTGTGACTTCTCTCTTCTTTCCTCAGGTGAGCATTTTTGTGTCTCCTGTGTTTATTTTTTTTTGTTGCTTTTGTTTTTCCCTGCAGTTTGCCTAGTGATGTTATGAAAGCCATATTTGCTGTTGGAGCCAAGTCTAATGATGGCTGGGAGTTCCTCCTGAAGATGTATTTTTCTTCAGTTTCTGAAGCAGAGAAGAGCAAAATGATTGAAGCTTTGGCCAGCACAGAAGATGCCAGAAAGCTGATCTGGTATGAAGGAGCCAAAAAGTTCTATGCTGTGTAAATTACAAGTGATAAAATCTCCTTGGAAAAGTGCATTGCCGTTTTTCTAGTGCTGAAAAAATTTCTGATTGCTAAAGAAAATCCATCCAAATGTTTTGCACAGTCTTCCATACACACAAAGAACCTGATATTTTATACTTAAAAATAACTTAGGTAACAAAGCAGCACAAAAAACCAAATTCTGAATATGCGTAAAGAGAGAAGAATTGAACTTAAAGTCTTTGCACTACTGGTAACACAATTTCAGATTTTGCAGTGGAGGTAACAAAATTGCAGGCTGTTCTATAGAACCTTAAAAGATTGATATATCTTTATAATCTAAATAATAACTAGTTGAGGCATATTTTTTTTTGAGTTTCTTTCCTCTTCTTTTTTCCATTTCTTCCTTTGGGTGAAAACTTGACTTTACATTACGTTCCTCTCTGTAGACTAAATCTTAATGCTGCATGGAGAACACAAACTTTTCCTGCTAATTTAGTCTTCAGCTTCCCTTTCTTACCTCTTCAATGTATTGTTTTTCTTTTGCAAGTTATTAGAATTTACTTCATCTTTGCCAACACCAGTGAAAATTCAGGTACTTGGATTAGAGCTAAAGTGACTCTGATTTCTGGAAATTAAAGCTAAGTAAATACACTTGTAATAAAATGAAATGTAACACTGATTTCTTCCAGATGCCAGTAGTTGCTTGCTTGATGTATTATATCATCTTTTCCAGCTAATTGAGGACTTTCAGGAACCCATGTGAACATATGAATAGATGTTTTTTTCCTGTCTCTTTGTGTATGCTTTGTCTCCTAGGCTAATGCAGAACAGTCTTGTAGGAGAAATCATCCGGTCACAGGAGCTTTCACATATCATAGCAACCGTTAGCCAGAGTTTGCCTGGATATTTGCTGGCCTGGGACTTCGTCAAAGAGAACTGGGAAAAGCTGACACGAAAGTAAGGCTTTTGATGCAGCTAAAGCTTTCAAATTCACAGTGGCAAAAGCACCTGTTTGTTTCTTCCATCCAAAACAACAAATATGAGCGTTCATATAAGAAGATTTATACTAAAATTCTAAATCAGGTTTTAAAATCAGAGTTTGCAAATATAACTTAGTACATAAAATTTGACGTCTCAGCCATCATCCTCAAGCCTCAGAGTAATTTTAAACAATCTTGATCTTAATTTCTTTGAAAGGTTGCTGCCTCTAAGATTATTGGCTCAGTTGCAAGATATTTATGTGGCTCAGATGGATTCAAAAGGACATCCAGGGAGTTAATTCAGCATTTATATCGTCTGCATTGTCACAGCATCCCTAAAACCAAGTAACCAAAATATCCCGCTTGCTTCAGAAATACGCTGGCTTTCACTTTCCTTGAAGGGTACCTAGCAGGAAAGCTGAACCCCCAAGTCTTCAAAAAGACTGCAGTACTAGAAATCTCTGTTTCTAAATCCCAGCTTTGATTTTAAACAGTTTCATGCTGCTTAAAAAGTTTCTCCTCTGTGAAAACTTCTGCTCTAGCAAGCTCTTCATAACCAATATTACAGAGTTACTTCACTTGAAAGAAAACCTGGTTGCAAGTTCAATTCTGGTAGAGCTTTAGAACACACAGATACCACAAATACAGATCTTGATACTCACTGTGTGATATCCTCAGTTCTTTACTATTTGATCTGTGATAGAAGTTTGGAAATTTTCCATAGCTTTTGCTCCAATGTTACATTTTTTGAGGGAATAGGGAGCTAGAGGCTTGAATTTCTAAGACCATACATTTCTTTTGAAAAATAAGGTATGTAATTGTAAAGTATTGAATTTAAGTGCTTTTAATATTCTTGAACTACTAAACAAAGAAGTAGAAATAGTAGAAAAGAGTGTATACATATACCAAAACTGCATCTTAAAGTGTCTCCTAGCTGAAAATACCTGTTTCTTTCAGGTTTCACCTAGGCTCATATACTATCCAGAACATCATAAGCTGGTCAACTTCTCAGTTTGCAACGAAGGCACATCTGCTTGAGGTTGGTGGCTCAATCTACCAGAAAGGGGTATTTTCTAGTGCCAGTGCTGTTTTCATGTAGTTGAAGGATGATGTTCACATGTTATTTATATCTTTGACAACCTGTTGTGAGTATATATATCAGTTGCTTTCTCTATTTCACATGGCAAATATATGCATAGACACTGGGATATTATGTACCAAGTCTGTGACAGAGTTGCATTACAGAATTGAACCCAGGTACTGGTTTATACTGTTGTGTTTTCCTGTACACTGGAACACACTGTCTTACAAAATAATGACTTGATCTATATGTAATTTTGGTCTAGATTTTGTAAACAAGCTATGCTTTCTGTATCTCTGAACTGCGATACTGTGCCATAAAAATTGCTTTATGCTGGTTTTTTCCATCAACAATCCCAAAGAGTTATTGTGGAAGTTGAGTATCAGCCAAGAGTTGTTTGATAGCTTTTGGAAAGTTCTGTTGTCTTCCCTAACAAGGCCTTGAAATTAATGTATCGAGAATCGTTTACGGTTTAGTCTAATGTTTTCATTCCGATAATTTGGTAGAGATAGATGTTAATGGTTTAATATATAATATTTTAAGTGTTAGCATTGAAAGTTATAATGAGGATTGGGTGTGGGGGCTGTTCCAGAATGCTGAAGAGGGTTGCTTGCAACAACCAATTCTTTGTCACAGAATAGGACTCTTTTTCCAGAACTCTGCATACTCTCTGTTGGCTTTGTGATATGGTAAAAGAATGTCTGTTTATTGGTGAAAAGGTATATTGAAACCAAGTCAGTTATTGCTGGTGTATCCTTGAAAATGCTTTCCTTGCATTTTGGGAACTCCTTTGAGAGGTTTGCTTGCTGCATAGATAGAAACAATTCTCAAAAATGGATTTCCTGCAACCTGTGTATAGCCTTTGCTGCTGAACCTATTTGTCTGGCTAGTGTTGATTTTAATTAAGATTTTCTTTCTTTATTCTTGCTATGCAGGTCAAGTCATTTTTTGAGTCAAAATCAGAGGAGAGTTCTCAACTGAGTTGTGTAAAAGAGGCAATTGACACAATTCAGCTCAATATCCAGTGGATGGAGAGAAACTTGGCAAAGCTACAAGAACTGCTGTAGTGCATATAATACCGTGCTGTGTCAGCAATTTAGGAGCTCTGTGAGCAGTTTTTGTGTTTCATTTGCAAAAGCCAGGGTGAGACCAGGCATCACTGCAACATTGCACTATTAAGGAATCTAGATAGCTCAGGGCATGTCTCAGAAAAATTTTTATTTTCCTTGAAGCATTTTGAGCAATATGTAAGTATTTACCTTGAAACTGTTTTCACCTATAGACCAAACATCTGCAGAAATGATTAAATATAATTTTATATGTGAAACACCCTTTCTTTTGGAGTTGTGTTATAGTTTCTTGGCAGTGGGTTAATACTGACAGTCGGGTAAGAAAGAGTTACCGTGAGCTGTTACTTCTTTGCAGCCTGCTCATTGAGCAGTTGATGTTTTCTTAATGCAAAACTGTATGTGGTTTCCACATTTGTAGATATAGAAGCTGTTGTGAAACAAAATTATATTTCAGATATGTAAGCAGTAGTGAATGTTATAAAGTTCAAGAGGCAAAATAAATACAATTCCAATTCGATTTAAGTTTGGATTTTTTGTTTTTATGGTGTTCTTTAGGAATTACACATTAAAAAAAAATCTTATGCTAATAGAATACAATTTGCTATATAAAAGTGGCTGGATGATAGTATGGAAAAGATGAAACAGCAAAACCAAGCATTTTAGAGATAGGATTTCCAGAAACAGCAGTGTGACTTTGGAACTTCTACTTTGAATGTATCAGATAGTTTTGAGAATCTCAGCTTTAATCATCAAACTTTAATTAATTTTGCAGTATTGGTCTCTGACCAACTGCACAGAATTGTATTTTTTCAGGTTGGTTCATCTGTTAGACTGATGCTGATTTATGCCCTTTTGACTACTGACTTTCAATTTCACCACTTGTTGCAGAGGATTTGCATAGATTAGTCAGTCACTTCATTTGTAACTCGCCAGTCACAGTGTAATTTGTCATCATTGCTCACTCTTTATGGCATTAGTTTTAGGAAAGCTTCTACTAGCCCTTCACTCTAAGGGCTAGTGTGATGATTTAGATTTTAATGATTTGTTTTTCTACTATTGTAAAAAATCTTGTGAGACAAATCCTCGAAGTCTTTTGAAGATAGGAGCTAAAAGCCTAATGTGCAACACTATAAAGATGAAATACCTGCAGTGCAATCTATGTCTTTCAGAAGTGGTGAAAAAAAACATTTAGGAGGTATAGTATATATATGTATACAGTACATGCAAGAGTAAACATACTTTATCTTTTCATTTCACTACCAATGTATCTTTTGTGGATTCATGCAAGCAGATTTAGAACTGTTGTTAAATTATGGAATGAGAATTGCAATTAAGTATATTCTTGGAGTTTTTATACTGTCATGTCTTGCTACTTTGATTCCTCCTATATTTTAAATCTTTCAAATACTACAGAAATACTATTTCCATCTTTGAATATTTGTATATATATGTGTGTGTGTGTGTATATATATATACACACACATATGTATGCCATCGTTTTCTTCCTAGTCACTTCTTAAATTAAATGAGAAGTCAGTTATAAACTTCCACTTTTCTATCCCTGCTGTCCCCTTACATGTGTTTCATTTCATCCCTGGCCACAGTATTGAGTCTTAAAAAATTTAAAATCAGAACCGTGGAAGAGGATCCCATCTTCCTCCTGATTTCTGCTGTGTAATTTTAAAAAATTACTATTCTTTTAAAATGCTTTAGTGACAACTATGAAGCAATAACGTGGAGCTGAGTTTTATAAAGGAAAGTGTACCAAGAAAATTTGGAAAGTTGGGGAGGTTTACTATTTGTTGCATGTGCATACTCCGGTTATGTCAGTTATAGAGGTTTTAAAATTGTTTTTCTCTTAGGGAATCTCCAGCCTTATTAGTAAGTTGTACTGGAGTCAATTCCTCTTTCCATGAGAAATGCTTAAATATATTTCTCCATTTTTTGAGTGTATTGGGAATTGGTGAAGACTGAAATGGCTAAGACCTGGTGTAAGGCAGCCAGCCTTTGCAGGCAAGGCTCATGCTGGACATGGGCTTGGGCCAGGGTGAGGGTCAGGAAACAGGTGAGGTGTCAGTGCAAGACAAAGAGCAGAAACCCAGTGTTCGGAGGGCTGTAAAAAAGCCTCCAAGGGAAGGTGAGGACTGCCACTCCACCCTGAGAGCCAGAGAGAGTTGGATGTCCCATTAGCTGGATTCTGGTAAGGGCTGGTGTGAGTATGACTACCCAGTATGACTAGTTAAGCTTAGCCATAGGTGCAGGACAAGAATTTGAATTGTTCAAGCTACCCAGGTAACACAGGATTACAGAGCACTTAGTGTAACTAAGTAGTACTTAGTGAGACTACGAAGTGTAGCACACCAAGTATTAGGGGCTGTACAAAATGCAGACTAATAGGCTGAAGTGTAGTAAGCAAATGTTTCCTTGGATGCTCTAGGAGCTGACTTAATGAGCCAGCCTTAGCAATACTAGCGGGATGACTACAGAATTTAACGATACAGCAGGACTTCTGGAGAAGGATGCGTCGTTGGGGCAGGGTTGATTTGGGAGTGAAGGGCCATGTGACAAACCAAGCTTGGCCACACCCAGAGGGATGTGGCTCCCACATTACCTTTAGTGTCTTTGATGCTATTAGCACAATTGTCCAGCAGCATCCTTTCACTGGTGGTGCAGCTCCTCAGCTCAGAGCCTGTGTAAGGACAGAGTTGCTACACAGGGCTTGATCCTGCCCTTGGTATTGTCTTTTACCTCCTCTTCAGCTTCACTGATCTCGAACTCCATTGCTAAAGTTCTGGGGTGGCAAGAGGAGAAGGCTGCCCACATCAGCAGCTGCAGCTGCAGGAAGTGTTCCAGAGAGCAGAAAGCAGAGCCCAAGAGTACTGCCAATGTGGGCACTTCTCTCCCATCACAACCGGCAACAGGGATTTACCTTACCATTTCTTTCCATTCAGCATCTTCAGCCTCTTTCATACAGCTCTCATATAGCTCAGAGAGCAAGCCATGAGGGATGTGCTGCTCATCCTGTTTGGTCCTGAGGATGAACTATACCCACTGGAATGGGGTGTCTGGAGATAGAAGACAAAGCTCCATCCTATTACTGTGGCTATCGTGCTCACATTCAAAGTGGGCATCATATGCACAGCAGTTCAGCCAATATCATTGGGCTAGGCCCTTACCCCTAGGTCTGTGCAGGCTTGCCCAGAGCCCTAGAGGAGAAACAACTATTTCACCTCTGCATAAGGATAGACTGCTTTCTTCCCCCCCACTTCCATTTTTAAAAGCAGGATTCCTCTAAGGAAGATGTGTTTAGCTAAATTATGCACTTAACCTGCCCTAAATTTAAAAAATAAAAAAAAAAAGTCTGGAAAAAGGTTGTCTTGTTAAACAATGCCACTTTTCCTCAGAAGAACTAGCCACACGGACCTGCCTGCAGAAGATCTCACATAGTGCCCACATAGCCCTACGGAGATTAGTGAGTTACGTGCATTGTTGCAGTAGTAGTCCTGCTCTGTTGGAGCAAAGTCCTCCTCTTTCTGATGCTTCCAGCTATGGGGTTCATGATGCCAGTGGCTGTGCCTGACTAGTGGTATCTGCACATCCTTGCACAGGATTCAGAGGTCTGCAAAAAAGTGGCATTTGCTTTTGATATTGGGGAGCCAGCTGATGCAGAAACCACAGTTAAATCAGTGCATCCATCCAAGGAGGAAATACCAACTTCTCTTAATTTCATTTTCACTGTAACCCTCAATGGTGAAGACCTTTCTTCGAAGTCTATTTTGCTCCAGCTCTGCAACAAGTGCTGGCAAAAAGTGTTTCTGAAATTATGAAACCTCTTCTCAAATTTCAGCTTTGGCTGAACAACTCAGATTTATTCATGACTCAGCAGGGTTTTTTTTAAATCTTTGCATGGCACAAGGTAACAAGCTCAAATCAGCCCCATGATTATGAACTCAAGAACAAAAAAATAGAAAAAAAAAATCACAGACCGGTGTCTGCAGCCATCACATCGTTCTTCTGACCTCTCCAAGTTAGGAGCAATCTGTGAGAAATTCCTCTGTGAGAAATCAAACTATGAATTATCCAGCCCTGTGCTGAAGGTTCACACCGGAGCCTCTGGGGAGGCTTTTCCCCTTGGTTTAAAAGCTGTAGTATTTTTTAAAAGCCTGTGGAAATAACAGTTTGTTCATGTACTATCACGGCACATTTTGCTGTATGTGTTGTAACACTGCAACAGGCATAGGGGCTTTGTGCAATGGGCAAACCCACAACAGCGGCGGCCCTTGCATCAGGATCTCAGCAGACACTCCCTTTCCGACTTCTCCTGTTGAATATTGGTGGCATTGCTCATCATTCCCCCGTTAGTTGCTGCCTCTTCATCTGAATAGCAGGGGGAAGGTACAAGCTGAAGCTCGGTGTGTGCAGCTGTCTTACGGCCTTCTAGGCACCATCCACCCTCCATCCATGCAAGTTAATAATCATCCCACCTCGGCATGGCTTCTCCTCCAGGCACAGTTCTAAAAACACAGGCTTGTAGTTTTTCCCATACCCATATAAAACAGCCTATAAAATCACCTATATTGTATGCAGTGAGAATCTGAAAGTATTACAGTGGGAGAGGCTGAGAGTTTCAGATCAAAAGTAAATTTCCTGCCCTGTTCCTGCACTTCCTAAGGGGAAAAAAAAAGGAGGACCAAGGGGGGAGGGGGAATTTCCAAACTGGGGGAAATATCAAACCAAAGCAAAACCAAAAATCTGCAGTTTTGACCACAACAACTTTCAGTGTCCAAAGGTGACACCTGCAGGCCTCCTTAGATCACACTTGGCCATGGGACGTGGCCATCAACAACAAAGGCCCTCAAAAACCTGCAAGGATGAAACTTGTGAAATGGTGCCACACAAGGTTCAGGCTTCCCTTGGTGCAAACACACTTTCCAGGGGAAACCTTTATCCTCTTTTTATTCTCTTTTTCTCTTTTCTTCTCTTTTTTTCTCTCTTTTTCTCTTTTTTAATCTTTCTTTCTCTTTTTTCTCTTTTTTTTTCCTTTTTCTCTCTTTTTCTTTTTCATTTTTTTTCTCCTTTTCTCTTTTTCCCTTTGCAAAAGCCAAAGGCCCAGAGCTCATGCCCACTTCGCCTGAAATACTACTGCTGGCATGGCATTAAGAGCATTTCTGCCTTAAAAGCCAAAGAACTACAGCAGAAAACTGAAATAAACATTTTCGTTTCTCTTTTCCCCTGTAACCAAGGCAGGGGAAGGGGATTACCAGATTTACTGAGTTCAAAGAAGCAAAAACCCAGCCTCATCTCGCTCTCAAGTCCAACTGCAGCTTGAAGGCAGGCAGCCTGGAGCCTAAGGCATGCTAGGGAGGGATTGATTGGCTCCAGTTCAGTCTGCAGTGGACCACAACCCTTTCCTTCTGGGGGAGTGCCTGCTGATCCAAAGGTAGCCTCCGTGGCAAAGGCCCGCTCTGTGCTGCCCACACTCCTCCTCCACATGTGCACAAAGGCTGATGGTGACTTAGTTGCTGTAGAAATAAAGTGGCCTATTTTCACAGATGTTTGCAGTCCAACTCATTGTCCTGTGCAAGCCAAGGCCTCCCTGAGCTGGGATTTGCAAAATGCAGCTGTGGGCAGTCAAGTCAGGCCCAAAGGGAAAGAGTCCCTCCAAAGGGCCGGAACTGCCCACTCGGAGAGGAGGGCAAGGGTGTTGTGGAATAAGGGAATGCAGGTCCTAGGGGCTTGCGGGTCTTGGGGACAGCAGCTGGAAATACAGTGTCTTAGGATGCTGTCATCTGATCCTTCATGTGTGTGTCCTGTACAGTACACCAGGGAACTTGAAACTGGACTCTGGATATATGGGCCGGAACCTTCCATCTCCTTGGTCCTCCCTGAACTTCATCAAAGGAGAGCTAAGAAAATTGGAATTTGGTAATCAAAGAGAGGAACTTGTTGGCAGTAACTGAAATGGCAGTCCAATGCACAGCCTCTGCTGTACCTCTTGAAATAGGGGTAAGCTGTTCAGCAGTCCAGTAGAAACAACTAAATAAACAGGCTAAACTGTAAAGAGGCTCCATCTTCTTGAAGGAAAATTAGTTTTAATTAGAATTCTTCATAGTTTCTAAACAACACCAAAAGAGCTTAGGCCTTGAGACAGTTACATTTGTTTAGTTGATTTTTCTGTCTCAAGCAAAGCAAATGAAAACAATTTCACAAATTGTTTTTAAAAATCAGAATGTGTGTTGCTTTTAATTGTTGTTGCTACAAATTCTGTAGGGTTTTTGGATGACAAGCAAAATCTTGTATCATTGTCACAGTACTGGCACAGGTTGCCCAGAAAACCTGTGGATGCCCCACTTCTGCTACCATTTGAGGCCAGCTTGGATGGGACTCTGAGCAACCTGGTGTAGTGGAAGGCATCCATGTGCATGGCTTGAAACTAGTAGATCCTTAAGACACCTTCCAATCCAGGTACTTTAGGTACCTGGTACCTACCAGGTAGCCAATAAGGTACCTTCTTTCTGTGGTTCTATGCCTCTAGATTGCCCTGCCCCCCTGCCTCCAGAGGCCAGCACCATGCCCAGAACATGGAACCAGCCCCTCTGTGACATCAGCCCCCAAGCCAAGGGCACTGTGGCAATGCAAATTCTGTGGGCACTACACTGGCAGCTGCACTGAAGGTGACAAGCCCTCTCTCCTTGCAGCTGACTTGTGCCTCTGACTGCAATGATTTTGCTGTGCATCCTCATCCTACTGGCTTTGTGTGGGCCTGCCCATGGCACCTGTGGGTAAGTAGCCCCAGGCCCTGAGTGGGCCCAGGCAAAGGCCTAGGGGGTTCCCTGAGGATTCCCACTTGCCACCTGTGGCCATACCAGTTTCCAAAACCCTGGGCAGGAGCCTCAATTTATCACCAACGCCCAGGCTGCTGGCACCACTTGTCTACGGGGGTCAAGCAGAAATGGGCCGACATATGCATGCCCCAGGCAGTTCCCCGGCCCTGCTGGCTTTGCAGCCAAAAGCCTTGTGGCAACCTTCTCACAGGACAGTAATGATTTTTTGCTTACAGACAGACCTGTGGGCTCCGGCCCATGGTTAGTACTCTCGGCTCAACACGCGTTGTGGGTGGCACAGATGTCATGCCAGGGACTGGTGCCTGGGCTGGAATTGCCAGTATCCGTTGCTTCTGGAACCCACCGGTATCTGTGCATGTCTGTGGAGGGACCCTCGTCAGCGCACAGTGGCTCCTCACAGCTGCCCACTGCTTTGTCAACATGACAAAGTAAGGAGGACCTGGGCACGGGGATATCCCCACACCTACCCATTTCCATGCTATTCCCATCCCATTTCCTTGCAGTGTGCCTAGTGCCAGGGCATTGCAAGGCCCAGCTGAGAGACTGCTCAGGGAGTAGACTGGGCTCCCTCATGCCACTGCTTCCTAGCAGCCTCCAGCTTAACATATCTCAAGCCCTCCTTCGCTCTCTGTAGTCCTGTTTTCCTCTCTGCATCGGGAAGCAGAAGGCAGGGAAGTGCTGGGCTGTCACAGCACATGATTCTAATCCCTCTCACCTCTCTCTCCATCTGCATTCCAGTCCCATCAACGAGTGGGCCATTGTGCTTGGGGCCACCTCATTGGGCCAGTCAGGCCCTGATGTGGAAGTGCGACGGATTAAGCGGCTGATCATTCACGAAAAATATACTCCTAATCTTGAGTACAATGACATCGCCTTGCTGGAATTGGACCGGCCAGTCCAGTGCCGCCCCTCCATTCAGACTGCCTGCCTGCCTGGTCCTTCAGTGAAAGTGTCGGAGCTGAAAGACTGTTACATTGCTGGCTGGGGTGACAGAATTGTAAAATGTGAGTTCCCATAAAAGACCTGTGCCTGAGGGCAAGGTTGGCACACAAGAGAGGAGTGGCTGGGGCTTCCTGACATAGAGGAAAACAAGAGTTGGGCTGTGGGACATATGCCTCTGGAGAGATGAGCCTGGCCTGCTGCCCAACACTAGACAGCAGTGACACAGCACTCCAACAGCTCTCTAGAGGCAGAGCCAAGCTCTAGGGAAGGACTTCAGCACACAGACAGGCCAGGAGAATGGGCAAGGAACTGCTGGGAGCTCATTTCTTTCTCTGCTTACAGCATCAGGTAGAGATGTCCTGCAGCAGGCCAAGGTCCAAGTGGTGAATAACCAGCTCTGCAACAGTAGTGAGTGGCTGCAAGGGTACATCTACGACTTCCACGTGTGTGCTGGGCAGGGCGGTGTTACCACCTGCCAGGTAGGAGCGTGCTATGAGTCCCCCAGCCCCCTGCAGTGTGGGTAGCCCCATCACACCACCCAAGCACAGCCCAGCACCTGCTTTCCCTGGCCAGTTGCTCTCACAGCCCCAGCTCTGCACCACCACTGGAGCTTCTGCCCCTTTTCTGGGTCCTTGCTCAGTGAGGTCCAGATGCCAACCCTGAGACATCCAAGCACAAGGGAGACACAGGGGGACCTTACAGGCCCCCAACCTGCTCCCAAGTGTGTCAAGGTTCTGCAGGTCCCAGCACTTGAGCAGACCCTTGCTCTGCCAGGAATCCAGTTCTGGCAGGGGCTGGGAGAGTAAAGGAGCCAACTCTAACTGCTGACAGGGGCATGCAAAAGGACCTTAATCCTCTCTGCTCTGCTTCAGGGTGACAGCGGGGGACCTCTTGTCTGCCAAGACAAGCGTGCTGGCTTCTTCTGGCAAATTGGTGTGACCAGCTGGGGAGTAGGCTGTGGCAGACCTAAACGGCCTGCAGTCTCCAGCTCCACTCAGTACTACTACAACTGGATCTGGAACACAATGCGAGTAAGGCCAGCACCGGCAGTTACTCCAGCGCCACCACCAGCGCCAACCTACACCTCAGCCCCCCTGACAACACTACATCCAAGACCAACAGGACCTTGTCCATTTCCACGTGAAAAGCTGCTGCAATTCTTTAATCTGCTGAAGGATATCTTGCGGTACCTAAAGGGAAAATTTTTTTGAACTGCAGAATGGACCAGCTGCAGTTCAGGCTATAGTGGACCACAACCCTTTCCTTCTGAGTTACATTAATTTGAATTTCATTAAACTGAATTAAATTTTAAATTGTAAGCAAAAAAAAGAGACCTGTATTTTCTGCTCTGAGAATACTCTGCATCCAAATTTTATAAAATCCTACTGGCTTGATCATTGCCCAAGCAGCCCTTAACTCAGGGATCCCTTTATCTTCATCTAGGAAGAATTTGACTTCACACTCCCTTCTGTACAGATCAATGCCTTCCCTACCGATATTGATATAACTCTAGTGGAAAGGTAGCGTCTAGCACCTTAAATCTGCAATTACAACAACTGCAAGAAACACAACACTAGTAAAACAAGAGAAAGGAAAAAAAGAGTGCCAATGTTGTCCTGTCATTTAGAATGTGAAGCCCTTCTCTACGCTAAGGATGATTTTTGTCCCTGTCAGATGGTAACTGGGTTTTTTGACCAATGTAGAACCTAAGCAGTAAAGAGTTAAGGCATTGCTATGCCCTAAACACCAAAAGCCATCAAGCAGGCAAGTTATAACAGGATGTGCTTGGAAAGGGGAGCCATATGAAGGTAAGGCAGCACCATTCTGGAGCTGAATTTCCTGTTCCACTCCATGGTGACCACACAACATAAAGGACAGCTTAAGTGCAGAAGTGGGGTCAAGGAGCAAGCAGGACCAATAGAGGGAGAATCAAGACCACCCAAAAAACCCTCAAAGCCCCCCAGCTCATTTCCAGAAAGGTCCAGAATACTGGGCTGCACATGCTAACTCATTTGTATGAAGAGTGAAGAACCTAATCCCAGAATGGGAAAACCTTACCTATAAAAATGTACCACCACAGAGGTTGGTGACAGTCTCTCAGGACCCTGGACACCTGTTGGCTGGATCAATGCTGGACCCAGGCCTGTGAACCTCTTTCCTCTCCTACCTGATTTCATTTTCCCTTCTTCTTCCCTCTTTTATTATTTTGTTTCTCTTGCTATTAAAAGATAGTGGCAAAACATACACCAATTGCCATGCTGAGTGTGTAGTTTGTTAATAATTTGTGAGGCTTTTTTGGACCCTTTTGGGTTTTGCCATTCTTTTTCATCTGTGAACATCTACGAATCTTGTTTACTCCCTTCCGCATAGGAGTGGGATGTAACACCAATGCACAAACACTTCAGGGAAGATAAGAGCTGCACCTGCCTTCTCCAGTGCCAATCCCTGGGCCAAGGATCAGCTGCAAATCTCACTCTCTCACGGCAGCAGTCTGTTGTGTCAGCACATCTGTCATGCTCCAACTACTGACAGATGCCTCTACCTGAATTAACACCATGTGCCAAAGTCAATAGTACAGATTTTATTTAACAGTCAATGTGAAGTAGAGAGATAGACAGAAATAGGGAAGAGAGGAGGGCCAGAAGGAGAGAAAGAGTGAGAAAAGTTTAAGTAAAAAGCTATCACCACACTTGGATCCAGAAAGCATCCTGTTGCATTTTTCTTCACCCTGGTCTTCTTGCTGATGTGGTTCCCAAGGTGTTCAAAACTTTTCACTATTTATGTATTTTAGCAAACAAAGGAATTGATGCTCATTGGCTACACTCAGAGTTGATTTTCAGCACAGTTGCTGAGTTGGCTTTCTGTGTGGATTCTTTCTGTCCAGTATCAGTGCTCCTCCAGTATCTGTATTTTCCTCCCGCTAGTCTGAGATAACACCCAGACAATCTTATCTTATCTCAGGTGGGTTAACTCACAGCCGAAGTTTCACAGAGGCACATTCAGGGAGGCAGAGCTTCAGTTGTCACAGATGAGCAGTTGCTTCTTTGGAGAGTTTGCCATGGTGGGCAAAGTCCTTCGGTGATCTTAATACATCATGGAGAACAAGCAAGGAGAACCTCCATTCTTTATGGGACAAGGGGGGGAATATAGTTACCAAAGATGAGGAAAGGCTGAGGTTAGGCTGAGGCACCTAACATCTTTGCTTCAGTTTTCAACAATAAAACAGGTTGTCTGCAGGACAACTGGCCTCCTGAGCTGGTAGATGTGGACAGGGAACAGAATAGCCTCCCCTGTCATCCAGGAGGAAGCAGTTAGTGACCTGATGAGCCACTTAGATGCTCTCAAGTCTATGAGACCAGACAGGATCCATCCTAGGGTGATGAGGGAGATTGGCAGAAGACCTCACCAAGATGCTTTCCATCACTTACCATCAGTCCTGGGTAACCAGGGAGGTCCCAGATGACTGGATTGGCCAATGTGATGCTCATCCATAAGAAGGTCATAAGGAGCACATGGGAAACTACAGGCCTGTCAGCCTGACCTTGGTGCCCAGTAAGGTTATGGCACAGATCATCTTGAGTGCAGTGACACAGCACCTACAGGACAGCTGAGGGGTCAGACCCAACCAGCATGGATTTAGGAGGAGCAGGTTGTGCTTGATTGACCTGATCTCCTTTTATGACCAGCTGACCTGCCAGGTGGATGCAAGAAGGGCTCTGGACGTTGTCTATTTGGACTTTAGCAAAGCCTTTGACACTACCTCACTACACAGCATCCTCCAGGAAAAGCTGGCAGCCCATGGCTTGGACAGGAGCACTCTTTGCTGGGTTAGAAACTGGCTGCACAGCCGGGCCCAGAGAGTGGTGGTGAATGGTGTCACATCCAGCTGGGGGCTGCTCACCAGTGGAGCCCCCCAGGGATCAGTGCTGGGGCCAGTCCTGCTGAATACCTTTATTGATGATCTGGGTGAGAGGATTGAGTCCACCATTAGCAAATTTGAGATGACACCAAATTGGGTGTAAGGATTGATCTGTTAGAGGATAGGAGGGCTCTGCAGAGGGAACTGGACACACTGCATAGGTGGGCTGAATCCAACAATATGCCAGGTCCTGTCCTTGAGTCTTAATAACCCCCTGCAGCACCACAGGCTGGGGACAGTGTGGCTGGACAGTGTCCAGGCAGAAAGGTACCTGGGGATGCTGGTTGGCAGCTGACTGAACATGAGCTAGCAGTGTGCCCTGGTGGCCAAGAAGGCCAAGGGCATCTTGGCCTGTATCAGGAATAGGAGGAGTATCAGGAGCAGGGCAGTGATTCTTCCCCTGTACTTGGCACTGGTGAGGTCACACCTTGAGTGCTGTGTCCAGTTCTGGGCCCCTCAGAAGCACGCTGAGATGCTCGAACATTCCAGGGGAGGGCAACAAGGATGGTGAATGGTCTGGGACACAGGTCCTATGAGGAGCAGCTGAGGGAGCTGGGGTTGTTCAGCCTGGAGAAGAGAAGGCTCAGGGGTGTCCTTATCAACCTCTATAACTCCCTGAAAGGGAGATATAGCCAGGTGGGGGTCGGTCTCTTCTCCCAGGCAACCAGCAACAGACGAGGACAAAGTCTTAAGCTGTACCAGGGGAGGTTTAGGCTGGACATTGGGAAAAATTCTTCACAGAAAGGGTGATTTTGGGCATTGGAATAGTCTTCCCAGGGAGGTGGTGGAATCACTGTCCCTGGAGCTGTTTAAGGAAAGACTGGACATAGCTCTTAGTCCTGGGGTCTGGTTGACACGGTGTTCAATCATAGGTTGGACTCAATGATCTCACAGATTTTTTCCAACCCACTTGATTCTGTGGTTCTGTGATTGGTGTTTAAGGCAATTGTGCTCTTTAAGTCTCTTACAATGTTTATGCAGCTCTGGTCACCAAGGGTGCACAGGTTCTCTGAGCCCCTGAGATCTGTCAGCAAGGATCAAAGCCATGCATCTACTCTTCACTAGAGATCACTTGCACAGGTCATGCTTGACCAGAATACCCAGATGATGTGCACAGTGCATGCTAAGGCCATATTGGTTTTTTGTCCACAGTGTTTACTTTTTAAGAAGAGAACCTCCCCCTTATAAAAACTGCATTCAATTAATCACATTTTCTGATTCAAGAGTAAACTTAAAACAAAAAAGATAGAAAGGAAGGAAAAATCCAGTCTCCAGCCCTGAGATTTAATTAAAAATCCAGGACCTCAAAGGTATTGAACCACTTAATTCCCAATATCTGTTTATCACAGGCAGGCATCTCAACCCTACATGTTTTCAGCTGTCAGAGACCATCTTCTGAGGCTCTCAGACAAGTCACAGCCTGTCAAGCACATAAGATCTGGAGGGCTGAGTCTCCCCAAAGTGGTAGTGAGGAGGGCACTAGGGCTTGAGAGGTCAGGAGGGTATCCTTCTCCAGGGGCTTGGGCATTTCTTCATCTCCTCCTTGGGACAGCAAGGGATGAAGGTTTCTCCATTTTGTTGCTGTCTATGAGATCCTTTGGTAGTGCCAGTGATGGGGAGCAGCTTCTCAGGACTCCCTGAATTGCCATGGAGAACAGACAGAGCCATGGGGACAGAGTGGAGCTGCCCCATTGGCCATGATGAGAAAGAGGGTGTCGCTTATGTGACACCCTGTGGCCATGAGTTCTGCATGGGCTGCATCCTGCGTTGGGCAGAGAAGAAACCAGAGTGCCCACTCTGCAGAAGATTGATAGAGTCTGTCAGGTTTTCTCTGCAAGAACAAAAATATCTAGAGTGTGTCATCA
>VXAX01005661.1:13382-65336 GCA_013399835.1 Leptocoma aspasia
AAAAAAAAAAAGGGTGTTGTTCTGGTCTCTAAGTGTAAAAAATATCCTTTATTGGAAAGAGGTAGATCTCATGACTGCTGTGTTGAAGAAATTCCTATGCAAGTTAGATTGGGAAATCTTAACTTTAAAAATGTACACGTCATTTGAAGTAGAGATGCCTAAATTACAAGTGACGTTTTGCAGAAAAAACATTTTGTTTGCTGTCTATTTTTTTTTTTTGAAAGCTAAGTATTGGGAAACTAAAGTTCATTAGAGATTGAGGAACCTTAAATAAGCAAGAAAAATAATTATCCTCCTCTCCCCCTCCTTTCCCTTCTAAATAAAACCTTCAGAAGGGAGAAGTGGAGAAAGAGCAGTCAGTACCTGTTCTTCCAGGGGCGTGTTTGCCCAGGGACCACAGTGCTCTTCAACATCATCTGTTTACCCAGAGGCTCCCACTCACTATCCCAGTCCTCTCCACCCTCCTGTTCACACATCCTGTTCACTGTGGGCCTCTTCGGTTGAAATCAACACCCAACTTTTTCAGTTCTTCCATCCCCACCCATCCCATTAAGAGTGATAAAATGGGCCTGGAAATCCAATAGGAGTGTTCCTACTGAGGAGCATGTTTAGGAAAGAATGGCTTTAAAAAACTGAGCAGAAACAGGCACATCCTTTTATAAGAAGAAATTATGCAGGTTTTGAGTGGGCTGAGCTTGTGGGAGGAAGGAAGTGTGATACAAAGAGAAAGGGTGGTGCTAAATCTGGTCTATGCCTAAGGCTGGCATTTTATTGCCAAACTCATTACCTGCTCTGTTTATTCCTGATGACTATAGAAATCAAACCCCTATAAACAAATTCTGTTCTCCCATTAATAATATCCATTTATAATTAATCAAAATGTAAAAATAGTTACATTTAAACAACAATAATTGCATTTAAAACCCACCACCACCCTTATGTTTGAAATATGTTATGTAAATGCTTTAATCAATCACTCAAAGCCTGTAAAATGTCAGATAAAGGATGCAATTTCCTGGGCACTAAGCGAGTCAGGATCATATGAAGAAAATAATGTGTGAATTTTTCATGAAATCAGCATTACACACATGGGAACCAGATAAAGATCATTGAGATAATTGTGAAGCTCACATTTACTAGCTTTGCAGCATGGATTTTGCATTCCAAATAATGACCTTCTTATCTTAATACATGGAAAGGGTTCATTGATGGTGGTTGCTTTCTAAGAGTTTCCCTTGGTTACAGTGGAGCTGCTGCTATTGTTCATCCTCGTCACAATTTAAACCTGAACCTTCCCTTTAAACCGGTCACCAGAGCTGCAAAGGTAGCGGTGTAATTGTCCAGCAAGAAAGGTTATTCTTTCCAAAGCCAGAGGCCAGGAATCAGGCACTGGGACTGGAGAGGTAAGGTTAGCAGGAAAGTCTGTCCAGGTTTTCTTAAATAATTCGACAAAGGAAAATGACAGGCAAAGCAGAAGACATGTCCCTAACTTTACTGCTGTTTTTGTTTCACAGATGAGATAAAGCCCCCCAAGACCTCATCGAGGTCTCCAGACTGCTCCCCCTTGCAGCCTTCCTTCTTACATCTTCCTGTCTCTGGACACTTGCAGAGGGACACTGTGCTCCTGAGGCTGGGCTTCTGCTCTCTTTTACAGAACACTGCAAGGTGGCTAAGTCTTCTCCTTCACAGGGATCCTCCCAGCTTTCCTCCACGAGGGTCAGGGACAGTTGCCACCTCCGAGTTCCCAAGCTGTTGCCTTTCCCAGCCCGAAGAAGGCAGGGCTGAAACAAGGCTGCGCTTCAGCTCCTCACCCTCAGTCATCCTGCAGAGAGAGCGCTGGGACACCTGCGGCAGCACCCACAGGAGGGGAGCTGCTGGCGCCGGCGCGTCTCTCTGCAGTTTACTCCCGGCACGGTGTTTATTGAACGCAGAAACCCCCCGGGAATGCATCCGTGATGAGACGCTGGGATTTGGCTTTCTTGCTGTAGGCGAATTCCTAATGGGCACAAGGTACCTTTGGGATCTGGCCAAAGACCATGGCTCGCCGAAGGGCGCAGCCCGGACCACCCCGCCGGAGCTCTCCCAGCCTCGCTGCCTTTCCCAACTGCTTCGTGTGCCGCAGTTTCGGCTCTTCTGCTGCCGCAAGCCTAGCCGAGCTCAGTCTTTTTTCCTTCCTTTTCCCGTTTTGAAGGGACCGCAGCCTAACAAACCCTTTCCTGCCCGAATGGTTCAAACCCACCCCAGGCCTTGGGCTGTCCTTTCCTCACGGTGACGGGCGACACCGCACGGAGGGGTTAAAGCTGTCCCCACGCAATCCCCCAGGAAGGAGGCGCAGCTCCCGGGGTCAGATCGCTATCGCGAGTCCCGCCACTAAATGGGGGCGGGGGCCGGGGCACAAACCTGCCCTGAAGTGCTGTGGGGACACGGCGTGCGAGGCGGGCGGGGGCTGCCCTGCGCCCCGGGGTCCCCCGGGCGGGCGCGGGCATCGGGTGCCTCCATCCCCGCGGCCCAGGGCTCCTCCGTGACCGTACACACGCCGCGGGAACCCAAACGCTGATCGCTCGTCATCCACGCGAGCACGGAGCTGTCCTGGAGCCCCGGCAGGAAGCTCCAGCTGCAAACCCCTTGCACACGTCTGCCGGCAGCCAGCGCTCCTGGCTGAACTTCCCGACAGCACCCAAGCCTCTCCCTGGCTCCTAGAATTATTTCCTTTTAAACTGAAAGTGGCTGTGATTCCTCACATATGTGAAGCCAGTAGTTCTCATGCTACAATCCTCATTTAAAGCAGTTTTGAGAGCCCCAAACGATATTCCAGGTCTAACAGACAGACTCTACTCGTGCCTTGCAGCCTCTCCCAGTGAAAGGAGACACGAAGCAGGCACAGCTTGCCCGTCCCTCCTGCAAGAGGCAGAGCTCTGCCCCTGCAGCCCAGACTGCCGCTGGCATACTGGGGTCAAGGCCTTGGACCTTCCCCAGAGCGGGAGGCGTACCCGGTGGGTATCAGGGAGGAAGGAAAAGGGAGAGAGAGGAGTAGGGGAAAGGGACAAGGCAGGCATCAGGTGCTGGGGTACTGCTCAGAGGCAGAGCAGTGGGGTCACAGGTTTTCTGCGTGGGTTGGAAACCATTCTTAGACCGTTGCAGACTATCTAGAGGCTCCCACGCATTGGCAAAATTTTTGCCCTCCCCAAGGGTGTCTGAGTGGTCAAACAGCAGGTGAGGAGAGCCCAAGGTATCGGCTGTCCCAGCTGAGCATGAGAGCACCCTCTCTCCTCCCCTGTCTCCCGGCCCCAGCCGCGCTGCCCTGGCAGGACTAAGCAGCAGGGTGGACAGTTTTGCCGTTCAAAGCGACTCACTGCCCTAAGCACTCGTCTGCTACCCACATCCTACCTCTGAGGCTGATGCAAAGGAAAAATAAATCTCCTGAGGCAGGCATGCAATGCAGAGACCACCTCAGACACCTGGCAGCAGAGCACCATCTCTCAGAGTCTGGCCTGAGGCAAGGAAACTTGCTTAAAAAGCTACAGCTGCGTCAGGGAGCAGTGCAGTCAGAGCATGTTCACAGACCAAAGCAGTTGGCATTAGCAGCCTGCTGCTTGTGCTGTACCCATTTGGGCAGGGATGGTTTCCTCATCATGAGTCCAGCTCCTCACCAGGTCTGGGAACTGGCAGCCCTTGGGCCTACTGTGAGCAGTAGATGCACTCTCACAGCCCATCTCCCAGCCTTGCCTCAGTCAAAACTGCCCCATGCAGTGTGAGCAGGGACTGTCAGGACATTCACTATGAACACAGCATCCTTATCTAAAACAAGGACATGCTAAGGTGTCCACTTCAAGTCAGTGTTTTCATGTTATGTATTTCAATGAAATGCTTCCAGAGAAACTGCTAAAAAGGCACAGACAAGGCAATCATCAAAGATGCAGTTTTTCTTCATAGATGCTGCTGATAAATAACATAACCACACAAAACTGCACAAGCAGCCTAGGGCACAAACAAGCAATGAACTCTGTATGGCCTGAGAGCTGGCACTTGAAGAAGTTGCAGCATCCCTCCCAAGCCTGCTTCATAGGGCAGGTCACCAAATCTACATCCTGAAATCTCATCAGGTTTTACATGCTGAATGTCAATGCAAGCAAAAATTACTAGTCTGGGGCCAAATTCTCATTCCAGTTGCCTCCTGTAGTTTTGCAGGAGTCAATAGGTATAACTAGCAGAGGTAAAGTCTGGCCAGGAAAATCTCTCAGCTCTTAGACTGTATGGAGCCAAAATACAGAATTTTCTCTCGCTTGGCAATCTGCTACTCCTTCTTGACAACTGAATCACGATAAAAAACATTCAGAAACATAAGCAGGATTACTCTTTACTGTTCACCAGCAAGGTCACTAAGCAGAGTAAAGCACTGAGGCCATCCCAAGAAATGTGTCTGCTGCCAAGGACCCTTAGAACAGTTCAGTAGCACAGTGGCAAAGATCCTGAATTTGTCAGCAAGGGGCAGGATCCGGCTGGTCACGCACAGCATCCTTGTGGGTGTAAGTGCCAGCGGGGATCAGGGACTGCTGGTGCTGCTGGAGCTGCCCCAAGCCAGGCAGGATGGCTGTTCTCAATGTGAGTTGGGGCAGGGACAGGAAAGAGAGTGTGGCCATAGGGAGGTATTGGAATTGCATTTGTGGGATGCAAAATAGGATTTCATGACTGAGCAAGCAGCAGGGAGAGCTGCAGAGGAAACAGAACCTGCTGGGAAAGGTTTCCCCTATAGGCCTGCAGATCATTAAATGGCTTCAGCTTTCTGAAAGGCCTATGTTCAACTGCCTTTATGGGCATATTTCTTAGGATTATAAACAACGAATGTGGGGGATTTTAAAAATCAGGCAAAGTCTGCTGTTATACAAGTCCCAAGAGCAGCTCCAATTCATTCTGAAGCAGAGGAGACTGGCATTTCTGAGAAACAAATGTCATGCTAGAGACTGCAAAATGCCCCCAACTGGCACATTATCCCACCTCTGCCCTCTCTGAGCTGCCCTGGCTCTCTCTGGAGCAGACAACACTGGCTCACTGGCCAGTCCTCAACAGCTGGCCCTGAGGATGCAAAACTGAATCAATCCCCAAACTTCCTCAGGATTGCTCACTTCAGGCTGCCCTGGGCTTTTCTGTGCATGACGGATCCCACCACCAAGGCTTGCTCCTGTTTCCATCATCCTCTCTGCAAGCAAAAGCTCAAGTGGGAAGAAACTGTGATAACAGAAGCCATTGTCTGTGGGTTCATCCGCACTGAGGGAAAGGTATGTTGTGCCCTTTAACCACACCTGGTGAAAACAAGGCAGTGCCTGGCTTCCATCTGTGCTAGCAGGTTCAGTAAAAGAGTTGTAGGAGAGACACAGATAGACCTCATCCTGCTACTGTATGGCAAGACCACAGAAAGCCTTGTCTTCTTTAAGATTTAATCCCCATTTGCACTAATGTTGTGCTAAGAACAGCTTTTTCTTTATTTGCCAAATTCAGTGTCAGTGATGTTCTGTGAGATGCTTACTGAGAAAATAAATCCATTAATTTTTCCTCATGAAATTTTAGAGCCTTCCTGGAACAAAGGAAAGTGCATATTTTCTACATTCACAGATTTCTGATAAACAGTCAAGCTGCAAAGCACGATGTTGAATTCTTGCCAGCCTTGTGACGGCATCATCCCCTGGACTTCCGTGTGCTGCTGCACAGTGCCCCTGCTGTGGGATCAGCATCAGGGCTCAGCAGTGCCACATAATGCTTCAGCAGCTGAACGGGCTCAAGGAAGAAAACCAACGTCATCCCAGCAGATCATCTTCACCCAGGAGAGGTCAGGGCATGGTATATAGGCAGTCTGGGTGCATTTCCAGGTTACACACCACATCCTTCCTTCAGCTGTGCTATTTTCATGCCAGAAATCAAGCTCTGATGATCTCAGTGCCTTTCTCACAGATCTACACCACTATCAGCAATGGGTGGTTCAGACCTGCAGTGCAGGAGGCCTCTGGGATGAGGTCTGCTCCACTGAGACTACAATGGTCGAGTGTGTGAGCATAAATCCCCCAAAAAAGTCCCTGTGGGCCAACTGTGTCTTTAGTTCCAGCACTGCAGGTCCCTACCCTACAGCTTGACAGAGCTCAGCAGTCTGGCAATTTCATGGAGTATATTAAGAAAGGAAACAGAGAAATACAGAGCCGTGCAAATTTCTGCCATAAATGAATAGGTTCAGCCCCTCTCGTTTGGATCCTTGCCTGATGATGCCTGCAGAAAAACCCACAGGCCGGTAGGGCAGCAGCCCTGATCAGTTTCAGTGGTTACCCAGGGAGACTTCATCAATAGGTGGAAAATACGGGAAAGATTTCACATAGTGAGCCTGATCGTTGCCTCAGGTACAGCCCTGGCAGATACATTGAAGTGTATCAGCTTCAATGGAAGTGCATTGGTGTAATTGGGAGGGTTGGCAGACAAGCTGGAGTGAATCAGACAGGGGGGAGGGAGTGTGAGAAGTCACCGGGCTGTTTGCTCTGCCAGAGATTTCCACCCCCTCAGCAGTGCTGGTAGAAACATGTGCCTGTGCTTCATCCTTTCTGTCCATCATCAGCTGTATCTTCACTACCCTCAGCAGCACCAGCACTGCTGGCCCTGGCTGATGGGGTTCCCCGTTACAGCAGAGACGGAGCAAACAAATATTGGGGAAAGGGTCTTAAACTGCCCCAGCTGTCTGATGAGATGCTAAGGCTTGAAGCTCAGATTTGACACTCTTTTTTTTTTTTACTTTGCAGGGCTTCTGGCAACAGCTAAGTGTCTGCTTCTTTCTGGAATGCAGTTTGGTCCCCTGCTTAAGCCCCAAGTCTGCATCTTCCTTTGCCCTTACACCCTGCAGCTCAGGTACAAGGTTCATGGTCACCAAAAGGCTGTTAAAGCTCAGTCCATCCCCATATGCCCTGCCACATGCCTGCACAGTATTTCTGCTCTTCTTTCTTTTTGTGTATCTTTGTGTAAGAAGAGGGATTCTGTAGACAAATAACACCAGGAAATGTATTAATTAGCTCTGAACCTTGCCTGATGTTGGGGAGGCATGCTGCTTTACATCATCTAGCAATATGAACCTTGGGGGCTTTTAGCTTCTTTAAAGGTAATTTAATAAGAAGAAACAGTGAGAGGCAGCAGTGAGTGACCAAAGGGCTCTCTGATCTGGCTAGCACCGTGTCACACAAGCAAAAGTCACTGTCGCAGAGGCATTCATTGGCAGAACAGAAGGAGAGAGGCAGCAGCAGTCTCCCACGCAGCTCAGGTAATGACAGGGTAGCAGCCAGGATCATTGTCTTATATATTAACTAAGAAAGCAGAGACCTTCTGAATTTGCTGCAGTAAGTGCCATGTTGCAGTGTACAGTCTGCTGCTCTCCAATGACCTGCCATTTCTGCCAGCTCCCCCTTTCTGTCCCCTTTACTGGCACTGTATGTTTGTCACTATGTGCTGCAATCTCCTGTACTCCAGCTGGATCACTTATGCATGCAAGCCCTCTTTCCTTGTCACGAATTTGTGCTTCCTTACACCACATACTGGCAAGAGCCAGCTCCTATAAAGACTCTTCTGGAAACTAGTCCAGTTCTATAAAATCTATACTGAACTGAGCAATGCTTAAATCAACAAGTGCCGTCTATTTCCTGGGGTCTCACATTTCTTTCAGTTCTATTTCAAGCCAGTGAAAAGAAACTGGAGGAAACAAAAGCTGTTTAGATACTTTCTGTGCTGCTGAGATACCTGGTCCCTAATTTCAGTCCTACTGTCAAATATAACCAAAAGATGTTCCATTTCACCTAACTGCAGTTGGGAGTGACTTGGCTTGGCATGCCTCAAGCTGGAGGATCCACGGAGTAATTAGGAAGTGAGGAGTCAATCATCTTTGTTGTTGCTAGACCTCAGTGCAGTGACTGAGGTCTGATTCATACTGACACTGAATTCCCTTTATATGACAGAAAATGCAATCAAAACCCATGTCCATCGGTCTTTTCTGTTCTTGGACTAAGTAATTGATTTCTAGTTTCCCATGGTAACAAGGCTCTCTGATCACCAGCTGCACGTGTTGGCCCTAATAGCTTTTGAATCCACTGCTTTATTTCAGCCAAATGTGATGGCAAGATTGAGGTCTGAAGGATAATTAAGTTCCTACAAGTTTTCTGAAGAAAGTCTGCATGTGGCAGACCCTATTACTTCCACATCAGTACCTTCACTGCAGATGGAAATTCAGTGAGTATTGGATGCCAGAGACTCCACCAAAGGAAAAGGTCTTGTAAGAACCCCAACTAGGGGCAAGCTTCACCCAGAGGTTGCAATCACCCATTGGATTCAAATCCACAGGAATCCAGTGTTCGTAGAACAACCTGCTATTTTAAGGGAGCACAGCAGTTGTGAAATAACAAATCAGATAAAATTAGGACTGTCTGTGAGGGTTCCTCATAGAAATCCCTGGTAAAAAATAAGAGGATTTGCAAAAGTTGGTGATTGTTGAGCATCAGGGGAGGATGAATACTGCCAGCAATGTATAGAATGTAAACCAGGAAAATATCTATGTGCAAATATTGTTCCTTTCACTGGTCAGCGAGACTCAGATTTTTACTCAAAATTAATTGCATTTCACGTCTAGGGAGTGTTTTTACGGAGTCAAGACTTCAACACTTCCCTCCAAACACAGGTCAAGAAGGAAGATGGCTGGTTCCAGGGTAGCTGTGCAGTAGCTCCAAGGCATACCTGTGCACTTGCTGCAAGCATCTGCTGAGCTGTCAGCCCTGAACACACCATTCCCCACACGGATCAGGTACTGGATCAGGCTGGAGAATCCCTGGATCCGCAGGCTGAGCTGCCAGCACAGCCCAGTCTGAGGCTCATCAGTCAGCCCTGGCACTGGAGGTGACAGGGCATGTCCCCTCCTGCACTGACTACTCCTATACAACACAGGCAGTGCTGTGAGCTTCTGCTGTGCTCTTGCTAGGTGCTGTGGAGTCACGCTGCCTTACAACTTAGCTGGTAACTGCTCCAAGTGGCTTCAGCCTCTGTTAAAAAGAAGGACACCCTGTCTCTCCCTGTCCCAGGGAGATTTGGATGAAAGAGTGTGGTCAGGCTTACCCATATGGGACAGAAGTTGCTTCAGCATAAACGAGCAGATGTTGGACATCCCACTGCCCCAGCAGACTGGGCAAGGGCTGCTGCCGGGGGAGATGGGAGGGACCACACTGTTGTACTGGGGTGGCGGAAAAAACGGGTGGCTGTGGGAGAAACATTTTGTTTAATTAGGAAAACAGTGTGCCAGGCTGGTGCCTAAATCAGAGCTGTTAGGCTGGAGCTTCCCTGGGATGAGGATCACAGTGTGTCTCCAAGCAGACGCAGGGCCAGGCCAGCTCTGTACATCCTCTTTGTGATTTGAGAGCAAAACACTGCAGGGCACCTGAGCTGGACCAGAGAGATCATCCTTTATCAAAACACACAGCCAGCCCCACCTCAGACACCTGCTTGGTCCCAGCTGAGACAATGCCATCTCTGTTCTGGTATGTCATATATAAAATTTCACATTTCTGCGTTCTGACTCCCTCTTGATAGCTCATCCCATCTGTCCCCATTTTAAAATCTCCTTCCCTCCCTCTTTTTTCACTAGTTCTTCTTCTGGTGTTGCCGCTCCCACCCACAACACAGCCTCATTTGTACCTGGTTTGTCCAGGCTTTTATGCAAAAGGATTAAATCATCATTTGAAACAGATCTAAGGGACATAACTGGGCACTGGAACCTTAAAATACTGGCTAAATCAGCTGCTTCATGCTTTGGAAGTCATTTTTCCTGCATTGCAGATGGGGGGTGAGCACTTGTGCTGTTTCCATCACTCTTCCTCTCTGTGTGAGCTGCAGGCAGAGGGCGTGCAGCGTGCTGTTTGCTTGTGAAGGATAAAAGCGTGAGGTATGCCTTTTCTTTGCAAGTTGGAAATCCAGGGGCTCTTTTATGTTGTGTTTGGAACATTTGAGTCAGGAGCTGAATTTTACCCACCTCCTCCAAACCTCTTTTCCACTGAGATCACTGCCAGTAGTTGGATGGGTGCACGCATCAATTTTCAGGGAGGAACCGATGGAAAGGTCTTGCATTCCTGGGTAGAGAGCACCACATCCCAGTAAGGGCTTTTCCCCAGGTTCCTGCAAGGTGGTGGCCACAGAGCCTCTCTTTGTGGAACCACTGGCCCCTGCCCATCAGATTTTGGCCTTCACAATCTCAAGGCTGGAGCAATGCAGAGTAACTGTCACCTGGGCGGGCCAAACATGTTCTCTGCCCCCAAGAAGTAGCTCAATCATGCTTGGTGAAGGAAGAAAGATGACTTTCAACTGGGGCTGATTATGACTCCACACAGTTAGTGAGCATCATCACATGTTCTGCCACAGTTAAGAGGCTGGGACTCAAACACAGTACAGATTTTATTATTAAAAAAATGCATAAAAACTAAAGACATGCTTCCCAGAGTTAGAGTCTATATGTACATCTGCACTTCCTAGGCAGCTGCAGGGAGCATAGCCTTCTGCCCTCACTGCAAAAGTGCACTGCACAGGTTTTTGTTACCCTTTGTTAGGTGTTATCTTCTCACCTGCATTCACAGCATTCCAGCTAAGTGAAGAGAAAACCCTGTACCGCCTGGGGTGTAAGATGGTAGAATGTGTGTCTGTGACTGGGAAGCCATACTGAATTTCTGGAAACACCTGTGGGACATCTCTGTTCAGGAGGAAACTTAACAGAAAGGACCTATGCTCAAGTCCCAGGCTGAAGTTCCCCTTCCCTAGGAAGAGTTCTCATAAGGGCTGAAACTTGACCTGAATTTTATATTTAGACCCCGACCTTATAATAAGCAAATACTGGGTATCGAAGGGTGGAGTCTTCTGATACCAAGTCTGCAACCTCATTGACTTTTTGGTCCCACCTTTGCCAACTCAGTAAATGCTGACATTTGTGGTATTAGTTTGAGGAAGTGCAATGTGGAATCCTAAGTAATACTGCCAAGTTTTCAGCGCAGTGAAAATAAAAGAAATTAAGATCTAGCAAATATTTAGGATAAGTAGAGTAAGATGTAACTGCACTTCCTTGCTGGGAACCACTGCACAAAACAAATGCTGATTTACAGTAAAATATTAAATTATTAAAAACCACACAAGCACTTGCAGTTACAGTGAGTCAGACATGCTGATTGGAAAACAAAACAAAACCCAAAGAGCAAACCCATTAATTTTGCCCTGTCTGGAAGGCTGCAGTGATACTACTCCACGTTTTATGTGACTTTTACAGCATGCCAGAAAGCCTCCTAAATAGGAAGGCCAGTGGTTCTCAAGCTTTTTCATCATGAGGCCTCTCTCTTCAGAAAGAGATTTTTCCAGTTGATTCCTCCTCCCAACACACACTTGTTCCTGAAATTGATTTCACACGTCACTATAGCAGCTACAGTTCTTCGTTATTGGAAGAAGATATAGAACTAATAAAAAGAATGATTGAAAGAATCCAACTTTGAAGCAAATGCTGAATCCTGCTCCTGCTGAAACTGAGCAAGTCTGTCATTCTGTATCTCAGTCTTCTTCCTCTCCTGGAGGGCAGCACTTAGCATTAATTAACACTGTTTCCCCACACTGCTGTTAAGTCCTCTCTACACTGCTTCCTTTCCATTCCTTTGAAGTTGGATTCTGCCCTCACACAAGCCAGCTGCTCTCCCTCCCTTTGCATTTTAATGTCAGCTGCAAGTCTAGTCAGGCCTGAACTGGCATCAAACAGAAGAAAAAGAAAGACATAAAAAAAGGTACATGGGGAGAAGAGGAATGCTGGATTTTCTTTTTTTTTTTCTAATTTCCTTGCCCATCAAAACGTCTGAAACTCTTAAAAGAGCCCTGGACTGAGGAAGCGGCAAATGTCACTGCATGAAATGAGCCAGATGTTCAAATTCAGTGCTGGGTAGAAGCAGATCCACTGATCAGTTTGAGAACCACTGAGGTAGGCAACGAGTCTAGGCAGTACTGCTGAGTGAACATGAGGGGAATTTTGCCCTCTTGTCCTGAATGACAATATAAATACCCACTAGAGTTTTCAGAGGTACCAGTCCCAAAGTCACGCAGCCAGGATTGAAGACAACATCTACACAAGAGCAAGCACTGACTGAACAGAACGTGTATTCAGCTCTGCTCCAGCATTCAGTGAGAAGAAGCAGAGCACAAACTCTGACTGCTGCCTTAGCTCTGAACTCCTTTCAGCAGGATGTGGTCAACCTGTAACCCTACGGCCTCCCTCCCCAAATCTAAGGGGTTGTTGGGGTTGCAGTTCTTCCAAGCTATTTGCCACTGCAGCACACAGGGGTGGTGAAAGCTATAAAAGCTGCCCAAGAGCCCTGGCCAGTGCTGTTCAAAGCCATTCCAGATCTGGCATCAGAGCCCCAGGAGACACAGCACCATGCTGCACACATCCAGTCCCAGGGAAGCAGAGTGTCACTGCTATGTACAGGCTAGCAACTTTTCTCTCCTTCTGTCTCTAGCTCATACAGAAGGCTTTTGTCCTCCCCTTCTTGTCCATCTGAATGCCTTTCACCCTCAGCATCATCTCCAAGGCACAAGGGGCTCATGATGTAGCGATAGTCACTTGTGACAGCAGCAGCTGCCCCAGCAACAGTCTCTTCAGCATCCATATTTCCAAAGGAGGCATGCAGGGCAGGGTCACTTGCAGACGCCTCTTTGTCCTTCCCAATGTTGACATAGAGAGGATCTTGACTGGAAGAGAGCGTGGACATCCTCCCGCGGATCATCTCCAGCTGGGACCGGAGCACTCCAAAGCTGGGGCGTAGCTTGGGCTCAGGATGCCAACAGCTGCACATGAGATCATAGCTGTAAAAATAAAGGGAGACAAGAGCACTGAGAAGTGGAGCCATGCCCTGCACCTCTGAACAAGCTTAAAAAACACAGCCATTCCCCCCAAAACCTGTCAGCTTTGGCCTTGCACAGGTGACACAGCATAGAAGGCCATTATGGGTCTAATTTCTTGTTTCTTCCCATTTTCAAGGGCATTCTCCCTTTGGTCAAAAAAGTTACTTAGACAGTATCAAAAACCTAAAAGCCCTATCAAAGTATGCTGAATTTATTGGTAAAGCCCTTGTTCTGCTGTCTCTAGGGAGCTAGAATAGGACTGTGAGTGTGACATCACCTAGTAATAGCTTTTGAATTTATTCACAAAAAGCACCCTCACAACCTCTGCCACAGCTGAAGCCATCCCTCCAAATTCTAGTTCAAGAGCAGATAAATCACAGGAAGAAAACAAAGATCAAACTGTGGGAAGTGCATGTTATTTCCAGAGTATTCTTTCTTTCGAGCCGTGTTAACGCTCCCAGAGTATGGAGAGTAAAGACAGAAAGTACAACAGAACTGATAAAGGAGCCTGATATCTTAGACCTAATCAAGCAGAAACCATGGGAGAGACAGACACAGACAACTACTCCCTGGAGTAGAAATGACCAAGAGACATGTTGTGAAACTTTATAATGATTACCAGGAAACTGATGTCATGAAGAATATGTAACCAATGGGAAATTGTTACCAAAAATAAAATCCTCTATATAAGTGTCATACAAGTAAACCCTACATAAACCCTTTATATTCTCAATAAAAACCAGTTTCTGATCCAGCTCAGTCATCCCCATCTCTCCATTGCCAATACCAGAATTATGGAAGTGTGCTGCTCTTGCTGCCTGACAGGTTGTCAACAGGACTGAAAAAGGCACACTGGCTTTGTTTAGAGGGCTTTTAAAGAATGGGCAACAGCTTCAATGCTGGAAGAGGGATGCCGAAATGGCCTTTCAACTACAAAGGTACCACCCCAGTGCAGAAGACACGTTCAGGGCCATCACCAGGCCCAGGTCCCATCCTGCAGCCTTCCTCCTGTGGTCAAATGCCAGCTACCCCAGCTCTGGCTGCCCCAGGGCCAGCATGAGGAGACAACCACTGGCTCTGCTGGCCCGTGCCTGGGCAGGGGAAGAGGAGCTCTCCTGCCCCACGGCCGCGTTTGCAGCTCAGTGTCTGCGCTGGCCGCCCTCCCGCCGGCCAGGCCTCCAGCCGGAGCGCCACGCTGGAGCACGGCCAGAGCCCTTGTCCTGCTCCTCTTTGTGCATCACCCACAAGACTGGCAGCTGCATTCCCATGGTCTTATTGTTGCCAGTTTTGCAGGGAACAGGAACAAAGCACAGTGCTGGCACTGAAAAACACTGCATACAAATGAACCTCAGTTGAACTTGTAAATACAAAAAAATCTGGTATGGCCTTTACTGGAAAATAAAGCATTCCATGATGGGTTTTATTTTACTTTTTATATTCCTTGTGATCAGATTTACAAGACTGTTTTTGATCTCACACTACTTTCACAGAAAGCTTCTATGGTTCAGTTGTCTTAATCCTGATTTACATCCCTCACAAACAATAGAAATGATTATAAATGCTGCAGATAAAACAGAAACTTCCAATTCCGTGAAACCAAGTTAAATACTTGCTTTTACCTTTGCTGTCAATCAGCATAATCCATTTGAAGGAAATGTAGAAAAATACTGGCTGTACTGAATCAGCCCAAAGGTCCATTTGCCCCAGTACCCTGTGCCTGACAGAGTCCAGTAGCAACACTGGGGGAAAGCATGTAGGCTGAGGGTGAGCATGTAGTGAGATCTTTCTGGTATATTCTCTCAGGTCTCAACAACCTGTAGCTCAAGGACCTGACAAAACAATGGTTGTACCTTTTCAGTAGTTTTTGATAGATTTTTCTCCAGTGCCTACCTAGTAGGTTTTTGAGTCCCTTCTCTACTTTCTGCATCTCTAAACTCTTACAGCCATAAGCTCCACAGCTTGGAACCAAAGCTATTCAGAGCAGTCAAGATGCAGACATGTAATTAATTTAAGCAGTGATATAACAGTGTCTTCGTTTATACTCAGTAAAAGTTAAAATGAACTGTGGAGAAGATAAAAGTGTTCAGCTTTAGTAACATGAGTACAGTTTATTCCCAATGTAGAAAAAAGGAAAAGGAGAAAGCAACTACATGAAATAATCCACCATCAGAGCAGGAGGGAAGAGGGTAGAAAGAGGTCTTAGACCACTAAAATCAGAGCTTATAGTTATATCTTGCTTTGGGCACAACACACAGAAAACAGAGCCTTGCTTGGACCCTCAGTGAAATGATTTCACCTTGTCCAGGCAAGGCAAGCTTTTACCCTGGCTAAGTTATGGTGACACTCCCTGGAGGATCCCAGCCCCATGTAAGGAGACCAGGGATCTCCAACCACCACCCATGGAAGAAGGGTTCCTGAGCAAACATTTCCTGTGACCTCTGGCCATGAGTGATCCCTTGGCAGCAGGATTAAGGCAGGAGCACAGGCTTCAGCATGTGGCTGCCTGCTGCCCTGTGGACTATCTAGGTCCTTCCTGTAAGTCTGAAAATGTCTGCAACCAGAATCTTCAAGATTGTCCTGGATTTGTTCCTAGATGTAATTTAAGGTGGGACACTGATCTACACAACTTAGTTTGTCCCATCTGCTCTCTTCTCTTTCAGCCTGCTATTTCTGAGAGTAGTAGATCAAATTTTGAAAACTGGGCCAAGCTTTGAAAGACACATGCAGGCCACTGCCTCTGCAATCCAGTTTCCTTGTAGTGTTGCTAGATTGCCTCTCTATTCAGCCTTCAGGGTGTGCCATGGAACTCATCCCTTTGCTCAGATGCTGGCCTGAGAAGGCAGGGTTCAATGATTCTGGAAACACAATTACAGTTTCCACAAAGCCAAGAACTGCTAATGTTGACACTGTTGAAACCATCGAGCCAAGTTAGCTGCTTGTGTAGCTACCACAGGTTCCTGGGAGCTCTGCCAGCAAAGAATATCTAGTAGCTAACCCAGGGATTTTCTAGTGAATGGCTCTGTGTACTGGAAAGTAGAGAGATTCAGATCAGCATCCCAGCCAGCTGCCTCTGTTTCCTTCCAGAGAGCCAAATTCCTCAAAAAATCATGTCACCAGGGTGAGGAAGTACTCACACATCTTCCAGGCACTCCGGGGGTTGCTTCAGCCTGTTCCCACTTATGAGGTAGTTGTAGATTTCTGCATTCTCAATGCCAGCATAAGGGGTTTGCCCTCGGGTCACAATCTCCCACATGGTCACCCCAAACGCCCACTGAAAGAGAACAGCACACAGAACAAGTGAACAGACCGTTCCCTGCTCGCTGGGCTTGGTTTCAGTATGCTCAGACTGTGCTGGGTAATGTCATCTGAGCAGCAGTGATGCAAGGACTATCCAAACTCTAGCTAAAAAACAGAAATGACCCACCAGATGCTGCTGATGTTGACACATCATCTTAGGAGACAGCTGAAGGCCCTGCCCAGCCCCATCCTGCAGTGGAGTAGGGGAAGCTTTGGGACCTACTCCTGTCTTCCACCTGCAGACCTTTCCTACTTATGTTCTTTAATGTAAGTGGTATCAGTTTTTTAGTTCCCAGCTAGAAGAAGATTTTGGTTTGGGGCTCACAAATCAGTTTCTTAATTCATTTAAGCAGATTCTGAGTTTCTAGTAATGTACAGGTGCAAGTGAAAGCAGAGTTTAGCCAATAAGCAGGGCAAGGAACTTATGGCTCACACTCATTTCTGCTCTACACTGCACAGCCGTACTTGTACTTTTCAACTAAACTGTAAGGTTTGTGAGGTGCAAAAAATTATTATTTTTACAAGCAAAAATTATTATTTTTACTCCAATGTCTGTTGTAAAATGGCTGAACTAGTGATCAGCAATCACTAAACACTGTCTACAGTGGATACAGCAACACATTACAAGGCACTCTTGGTTATCTCTTCAAGGACATTGTGACAGGGATAACTAGAAAGGCAGGACCACAGGACTGAAGGACAAAACTAGTGTGAAAATAGATCAAAAGGCTGCAAGGAAGAGGGAAGACAGTATCAGGAGAAAAAAAAAAAAAAAGAAAATAAGTAACAATTTCAGATGAATGGGTTTAGCCTTGCTCCCCAGGGGCAAAGCACTGATGTATTCAGATCTATGGAGTTCCACCAATGCCTTCTGCAGCACAGAGTACCTTTGCTGCACTTGTATGTAAGTGTGTGGGGCACACACATTTCAAATGTCACCTCCAAACTGTCAGGCAGAAGAGAAAGGAAAGAGAATAAGGGAGGAGAAACTGCATAAAGAGAGGAAAAGGAAGAGGAGAAGGGGAAAGATGAAGAAGAGGATGGGGATAAACACTGAAAAATAAAGGACAAAAGGACAACAAGAAGGAAAGGGTTGATGTCTTCTGCCATTAACCGCTCTCATATATTTTTAGCCTTGAGTTCTGACAGCACCCAAGGCAGAGGTAGCATCATCCCTCAAACAGAAGGTAAACTCCCTTTCCTATCACCAGGGCCTTTTCCCACCCTCAGTGAGATTCCTTCAATTCAGCAGGAACACAAGTGGTCCCCAATGCACCAGAGCAAACCTCACCACATCGCTGTGCGTTGTGTACAGATTATCTGCCAGACTTTCCAGAGCAAGCCACTTCACTGGCAGCTTGGAGGCACAACCCTGGCGGTAGTAGTCTCCACTGTAGATTTTCTTAGAAAGTCCAAAGTCTGCAACACTCACGTTCATGTTCTCATCCAACCTATGGGCAAGTTTTCACAGTTGAGTTAAAGGAAAGCATTTATTGGCTACCTCAGGCAAAAAAAAAAAAAAAAAAAAAAAAAAATTCAGAGAACTGAGATATATGGCTCACCAAGTATTACACAAAGGAGAATGATTTAATCTACTTGGTGATCCATGTGAAATAGCTTAGTGGTCTCAAACTAGTTCCTTCAGACTAACAGGGAACTAAATATCACTTGGGAAGTAAGGAAGTGGCTAGGCTCAGATGGTCTAGTCTCTTACATAAAGCAAACTCAGATACTTCCTGTTGTTTCCAAGATTATCAGAGGACACCTCCAATGCACACTGCTATCACCAAGGCCTGCACCCCATATCAGCAATCAAAAAAATCACAGGGTGATTGCCTAGACTGCCTGTTAAAACTGCTTGAACTGCTAGATCTGCAACATCTCCTCTCCAGGCCTGGTTAATGGTCTGAATTGCTCTGTCACCCACTTAAACCTATACATGTTGGCAGATAGTCCAAGTTTGTGGCCAAGTAAAGGCCACAAACACTTCATGCTCCCAGGCCTCATAAAGAACTCACTGCTTTCCCCAGAAGATGTGCTGAAATAGGCATTCAGCTTCATCTGGAGAATGTCTACAAAAATAAAAAAATCAGTATGGGTTTCTCATAAATGTCAAAGCAGGCTAACCCATCATTTTTCATCATAACTATCAGGCTCTTTGTCTGTACATCTGGACATTGAAATGCCTTTGGAAATCTGTGACTCATTGTGGATTTTATTGGTTGTTGTCGTTTTGTTCAGAGGCAGAGTTCTGTTGTCCTTACAAGATGAGTTGTTCCTTACTCCATTCTCAGGGAAGAAGCAGAGTGAAAAGGATAAAAAAAGGACTTTTCTTTCCTTCAAAGCAGTCAAGGTAGTTTGGTGTCAAGAACAGTGAAGTGGGATCATACCGTGTATTCACCATGCAAATATTTTTAGAGGCATTTTCCACAAGCTTTCAAGGAAACTACAATTCTTATATTGTGATAATCAAGTCCTCAAAATAGAAACCAGAAACACAGACTTCATGATACAATGAAAGTTCTTTTCTCCTAACACAGCCAAACCCACTCCCTCCTGGTGGATACTTTATATTGTGGAACAAATAGTCTATGCTGACACACAACCACTGGAGTGGCTAATTACAAACACATATTGTAATCAACTCTATGAAACTCTATGTACAAACCAATGATGGAAAAGTTCATTATAAAAAGTGTCTGTTTGAAGGATAATGAGACTTTAGGAGCTGCTCCTTGCTCCCAGCAGCATCACCACACACCCCACCACAATGACCATGACTCCCCTATGTCTATTGTCACTTAAATGCAATGATCAGCAGTCTTAGACAGGACCCCTCACACTTCTGTCATGCAAAAGGTTTTTCATCCTTCCCTCACCCACTCTGGTCTTTCCCTTCTCTAAAAACTCATTAATCACTTACATGCAGTTCCGAGCTGCAAGGTCCCTGTGTATGAAATTTTTTGAGCTCAAGTACTCCATCCCACTGGCAATGTCAATCATGAACTTGAGGAGTGTCTGAACAGGCAAGTTCTGTAAGAAATAACAGTTTAGGTTCTGTTCCTGGAGGCTTTCAAGCACATATGACAAAGCTGCAAGGTTTCCTGCCACTTTACAGAGCAGGGATATGGAATACAGGGAGGTGATGGGATGGAATGGAGGAGCTGGTCCCCAGCGTGCATGGAATGAAATACTTTGAGATCACATCTCACAACTTCCTCTGGTATTAAAATCCAATCACCTGCCAGTGCCTTTGGGAGACCAATCCTGAGCTGCTCCAAATACATTCTCTGAAAATCCCTAACCTCCCAGGAGGAATTCTACAGTAAGACAGACTTACAAATGGGTTTTCCCCAATCCGTGACATCAGCAGAAAAGCATGGAGGTCTCCATGCTTCATGAAGGGCAGGATCACCATGGGAATTGGGAGACGGCCCTTGGGACGGCTTCGTAGGCTGACTCCTGAAGAGGACACACACAGCAAAGGGGTGTTAGCAAACAGATTATTCCCAGGAGGAATCTTACAGGCTGCTGCACCTTCCTCTTACAGATCTGGAGGAAAATGTGCAGTTTTGGTGGGCAGATTCCATGCTCCAAGCTTCTATGACTTTATGCCAGGTGGTGTTAAGATGCCTCTAACCCTGTTTGCTTCAGAGGCTGTACGAAGAGCCTAGCGCCTCTCAGCTCTTCTTGCAGAACCAACTATAAATGTTTCTAGGATCACTCCAGACCAGACAGTCCCAACCTCAGGCTCTGCAGAGCAATCTCCACATTCTGGAAAATACCTGCATTCCAAAGTGTCCACCCACTAACGTCTTGCTCTTTACTCAGTGTTTTGGAAAGGCACAATCTTCCTCCTATTTATAGTCCGCCTGCCCACCTGTTCACATTTCACAGCAGTTTAGACACGTCTCAGCCAACCAAAGTCTCCCTGATGCATTTGCAAGAACCAAAGAAACAACTTAAATAGAAGATGGTTGTTCTGAAGTGTGAGGCCAGGTGTGGGGAGCATTACACACACTCCAACTCCCTGGGGCCTGGGAAGGAGCAGTGCTGACCTATGCAGGACTCCAGGCAGCACAGAGGAGGCTGCAGCAGCACTGCTGGGGAGAGGGAGGCTGTGTGGGATAATGCAGGAACAGGAGGTGCTCCGTGGCACGAGCAGCAGCGCTGTCTTACCGATCAGTTTGGTGACGTGGGGGTGGTCAAACTCCTTCATACAGGCAGCCTCCCGCAGGAACTCCTCAATGTCAGTGGAGGTGAAGATGTCCGCTGGAAAAAGTGACTGTAAGTTTTCTTTCTTTGTAGGTGGCTCCAAGGGACTTTATAAATAACGATTGTCAAAAGCTTGTTCTTTGTGGCACAGCACATCTTCTCAGACCTTGAGCTAGATAAGCCCTTTTACAACAAAGCAGAGCCTGACACTCTCTCCTGGGACGGGCAGCAGTAAGCATGTATCAGGGACATCTGGTAAATTGGTTCTTGGCAGAGTAAAGAACCACTGGTTAGCAGCTCTTCTCTGAGTAAGAACTTTCCTTGGAAGCTGTGCAAACTGTGTGGGGCTTAAAGACGTAAGACTTAATTAGGTAAAAGAACCTAAACTACAAATGTCAGGGAGAGGAGACGTCACACGAATGAAAGAAAATGTTGAAACTGAGGGGATGGCTCAGAGCTCGTGACTGGCAGAGCAGGGCCCAATTAATCTCTGACAAGGAAGCCATGAAAGATCAATGCTTTTATGTCTCCTAGTATGATTGAGCCTTATAAGGTGCTAGAGCTAAGATTTCTTAACTAACCACACTACCGGACAGCTTGGACCAAATTCAGCAGTGATATACATCAGCAAAATTCTGGAGTAAATTATTTCTCATTGCTATGACTCCAGATTTATGGAAAAACATCAATATAATCAAGAAGTATCCCAGACGACTGCTTCCACTGCTGCTGCTGAATTTAGCAAGAGTCCTCCAGTCCTGCTGCAAGATCAGACTCAGACCTGTAGGGGAGCGTTCACATTATCTACTTTAGGCAAGTAATTTCAATATAATTCAGAAGACAAAAGGAGATTCCCTTTCTACAGTCAATGAAGAAAGGAAGGTGCCTCTGGAGGCTGACAAACTGTTCCTAAGTTAGATGCCTGAAGGAAGACAATCTGACTACACAAAAGCTTGCAAACTGATTAGAATTATTGCTGAAACTGGATAAAATTATACAACTTACACTAGAATGGTACTAAGTGTATTTAGTACAAGCTGTTATTCCATGACAGCAAACTGAGCTCCAGAGATAAGTGAGTGTGACTGCTTTCAGTCAGTCACAAGTAATTTTTGCCTTACAGGCAAAAGAGATCAAATAACGTAGGTTAACCTATATAAACACACATATATGCACATTTCCTTTGATTTATACCTATCTCTTAATTGCTTTTCTTGTTACAGACTTCTGCCTGTTAGTTGCCCTTGTTATGTACACTCACCAAATGACAAATCAGAAGGGAGCTGGACTGCTCAGTCAAATGTGCTGACTGAGATGAGTTAGCTTGTCACTGCATTCAGCCCAAACACTCTTCTGTTTATTCCAGGCTATGGGCTTGCAGGAATACTGTTCTCTCACTGCTGAATTATTATGGCAGAGCAGACCTGTCTGAGCTGTCTGTGCTACATGATGTAGTGGTTTTGGTTGCATTCACCACGTGCTACGTGCTGTAGAAGCAACTAGGTGGTATAGGTCCTTTCCTGAAGAGCTTCCACTACAAAAAGACTGACATGAAAGGGATGGGAGACGACATGAGTAGAGTGGTTGAGTGGGAAGCTCAGAGAGAAATAAAGAGCACCAGGGGATATTTGCTGAGAATAGGACAGACAACATTTACTCTTTCCAAGCTTTTTCTTAAGTAACTCAGGTAGCCCTTCTCCCACATACCTTTCAGCATCTTCACTGCCACTTTCTGGAAAGAGCCATCATCTAGCTTCAGTAGTGCCTCTCGAACTGACCCAAACTCCCCTGTAAAATTATCAGAGTAGGCAGTGAGGGAGCAGCTTCTTGTGAAGAAAGTATGATTCACAGAAGGTTCACTTCAGGGGTCACTGGCAAAGAAGCTGAGTACCCATAAGAAATGCTTTATTTTTCATTCTGCAGTTCCAGACAGCAGCTTTCAGCACACGTGTGTCTAGAAGAGATATCACTACCAGTAGACAGAGCTCACTGTGCTGGCAGTCCAGAAGGGAAAAAAGCAATTCCTGACCAGATAGATGATGCAGAGACAGAGTTTAAGCTGGGCAGACATTTCTGGGGAAGCCATATCATGAGGGATGAGTCTGAGTGAGGTTCTGTTAAGAGAGGAGGCTCTTTGCTGGAGCAGTAATGGGATGGGTTGGCTGAGGAAACTCTTAGTACTGACAGCCATCAGAGCTGAGGGATAGTGCCAGGACTCAACCATCTGAGACACAGTCAGCCTTGTCTCTCAAAACTCAGAGAATGACTTCTGTGAATCACAGCTGACCAGAGAAAACATAGAGTATCTACTTGTGTGTGAGTGATACGTTGATTCACAGAAGGCAGTGTTTTGCCCTGGTGTATTCTCTAAGGGAGTTAAGAGGAAATCCAACAGGTCAAAACCTCTTCAAAATATTTAGCCTAAAGAGGCTCTATACCACAGCCTAACAGCCTCTTTGCATTAGATCTGGCCCTAGATTTGCTCTCCCTAATTTTTAACTGCTTATCCCACCCACAATGCATTAGTGTGAGGAACTTGGATACTGAAAAGAAGGAAGCAAAATATGGCACTGAGGACACGTACCCCAGAAGCATTATGTTCCCACTAGCTTTTCACCAGTGTCCTTCACTACCCTGTGGCACGTGCTTACTTCACAAAAACCGTCAGCAGTGGATCTGACCACTAATCAGGAAAATGGGAAGGAACAAAGGTATTTTGTGCTGCTTCCATACTATGGAGCTGTTGCTCAGCTGTAGAGTCAGCAGAGCCCAAGATAATGCAGTTATGTCATCTTATAACATGTAACCTGGGGTTGTGGGGTTGTGGCAGTGGGGCTGACAACACAGACCAGATCCTGCCAGCTGACATCCCCACACCAAGGCCATGCCCTGGGACCCCTCTGCAGCCAAGTTCAGTTTACCTGTCATGGGAGCAGCCCAAAAGGGTTGAAGTAGGATCCCAGAAACTGGCCAAGAGCTAACACTCACAAACAGATGACACAGCTGTTTAATTACTTAGCATTGTTAAGCCCTCTGAGACCACTTCTGCAGGAAGGTCATCTTCCTGCTCTGAAAGAAACACATTTGTTCTAGGAGGGATGGAGTGGAAGAATGCTCCCTGTGGGAAAGGGTAAAAAAAATCTGCAATAAAACTAGTCTTATAAAGAAAAAGGGTAAGGTGAAGTTTAATTGAATATTCCTTTGTTTAAATCTCTGCAAGAAATTCACACACCAGTGAATTAATACTACTTTGGAAAGCTGAGCATGGACTGCAGTTCATGATTGTGTAGAGCTATATTATAGGAATAGCTTAGCCAGTATCCTCTTAGTTATGCTAAACCTCTGAAATGTTTTATCTCAGCGGAAGGGATAGTTCCATTTAAATTTCCATCTACAAGCTGGAGAGAAAACAGGCTACTTGTAATTGCTTTTTCCTACTCAGCAGTTAAAATAACACAAGTGGGATTTTCAATGTAAAGCTTTGTTCAGTTTTGGTTCTTACCCTTGCCCAACATTCTTCCCAAGGTGAACTGCTGTTCCTGGATTAAGACATCTTTTAGTTTTGTCTTCAACTCATCACTGATCCCTACACTCTCCACTGGGAAAAAAAAACCAACAAAACAACAACAACAAAAAAAGAAGCATAAAATATGGGATATTTAAATACTCTGTCACAACATCAAGAGTCACCTGTTCTAATCTCCATCTCCAATCTGATTCCCCCACTGTAAGCAGGAAAACCAGAAAAAGGCACAATTCCCTTCCATGTCCTCTAGCCTCAACACAGACAAGCAGCCAGTAACTTTCAACCATCAGAAAATGTACTTACAATACTTAAAGGGAGAGGGCATGATAATACCACCCTTAAACACTCCAAGAACAACAGGAATACAGAAATAATGTAAAGAATGCTGAGAAGACAAAATCCAGTCTGAAGGGCCACTGATAGACACTGGTTCATACAGCTTAATTTAAGTTGATGGAACGGCACCATTTTAATGACTGTCTGGAGCATCACCCTAACCCAGCTGTGCAGTGCTGCCACAGAGAGCCATGCCCTTCCTGAACCAGCAGACAGAAATGGATCACCTTAATGGATCATCTGGCCATTCCTGGGACTCAAATCTCCTCTTTGATAAGTTACTAATTCCTGGCTTTCCAAGACTGATTAACTGGTTCATGCTTGTAGCACAGCTCAGCATACTGAGTTTAAAAAGTCCTGCTAATATTGTTCAGCCATATTTATCTCACCACTAGATTATATTCCAGTCAAAGGAGTCCTTGTAGAGTGAAACTGGGGCAAGGGAGTGGTGAATTTATGTCTTGCATTAATATACATAATTAGCATGAATATACGTAATTAGCAAGGGCTATGTAATTGGTATGGAAACAACCATTCTGGCCTTTCACCTCTGCAATTCACAGCATCTAAGCCCCATTGTAAATTAATCCCATGTTTTTGATCAAGAAACATCAGTGAAAACAGAGAGAGCATTGTAAATGCATGAAGACAGCTTCCCAGGCAAAATCACTCAGGTCATTTTACTTACATGTTGCTTCAATGAGCTCTGGGCCCTCCCTGTTGAAAGACCTGGCAGCTCTGAAATGGACTGCTGGATCCCCTCTGCCAACCACGCTGCCAAAGGCATGGCTAGAAGGCAGAAAAGACACACAGGACCATGGTTACATGGGCCATTCACTTCTCAAAGGGTGTGTTGAACAGTATGGATGATTTCTTGCCCCTTGCCATATAAATTCTGCAGACTGTTTTGTTAAAGAGGGTGTATCTGAACAGGAGGAACAATGGGTTTATGCTGCTTTGTTGATGCACCCACAGCCTTCCAAAACAGGAAGCTGCAGGTTGGGGCAGGTTGCAGGAGTCATAGGAACAGAGATGCTGCTGTGACAGGGAGGTCTGGGAGACTGGAAAGAACGAGAACCTTGTTTGCAGTAGGGAGCAAACACCAGCCAAGTGTCAGAGGTGATAGAAAGGAAACTTTACTGGGGATCTGGAGGGCTCTGGGCAGTCAGGAAGCTACAATCAGCTGATAGACTAAAAACCAGCATGGGATAAAGGGCTCAGACCATAAGAATACAGACATATCATCTGTGGATCTTTTCTCTTTGAATCTCTTAAGCAGCAGTGCTAAGAATTACCTTGATAGAGTTTATATTTGTATAGTCTAATAAGGCCTTGCTATTAATATAACATTTTTTCTACTGTATTTTTGGTGTTGTCATTTTGAAGAAAAGGCAGGCACCCCAAAACTATGGGAAAAAACCAATAACAACAACCCCCCTAAAAAAATCCCAACAAAAAACAACCAATACAGTTACCCAAAGAAACTGCCAAAAGTCCTCCATCCACAATGCTTTTTTGAGAAATAATTGAGTCAGAAACCACAACAGAAGAGAAAGCAGAGATCTCGCTAACCAGCACAAGGAGAAACTCCCTTACCCAAACCGAGTTTCCTTTCTTCTTTTTCGAAGGAGAATAAGAGCCAGGGCAACAGCTGTGACCAGAGCTGTGAGAATGCCCAGTGCCACAGGAACCCAGGACGTCCCATAAGGAGGTTGTCTCTGGCCACCTAGATGATGGAGAAAACACCATCAGGATATAGAAGACTGCCAATGTTAAACAGACCAGTTTCTCCTTTTGCTTTTAAATGGGAAAGCCATGATGCTTTTGTATACTGGAATTTGGCATAGACAGGTACTCAGCTAATCATCAGGAAAACTTGCTCTTTCTCACAGCAAAGGCAGAGCAGAAGCATCTAGTTGTCAGAAACTATTGGTTTTGGGCCTTGACAAAGTAACAGGTGCTGCACCAGATTAAACTATTTTACATGAGCTCTTGATCTGGGGCGCTTCAAACTGGAGCCTCAGGACAGAAAGGTTCCTTAGTATGATCATTCTGTGTGTGGGTCTCACCTGTCCTGTTTGAGACAGACATCAGAACCTTGACCAGGCAACACAGCACCACCTGAATGTCAGCCAGGCAAACAGAAAAGGACAATTGCCTCACGGCAATCTGGTTAAAAAATTTACATTTTTCCTCTAACCCTTCCCACACAGGGAAGCACCCTGAGGGACTTGGTATTAGCTGTAACTTCACAATGTTGTTTGGTTGGTTGCAGTCTCTCAATATCTCTCCCCAAAGAAAAGAATACTTGCTGCCAGAATACATATACTTTTGACTACAGAAGGTCTACAGAAGAAACGGAGATGCTGCCAATATGAGCAAGCTGCCAGTCAAGGAAGATAAGCAATACAGTTCTGAATAAAAAGAATATCATGTGTGCCTGACAAAAAATGATAAATTAATCCAACTCCCTGAGAGATTTCTTCTCCAAATACAATTACTAAAGATTAAATGTGAATTTGAATGGGTTTATTAAAATCTAGGATAGCCCTCATATCTCCAAATTGTTTAAGAGAGAAGAAGAAAAGGTACCAGGTCCCTGAGCACCTCCTTCATCTTCATGCTCACTTGCTCACCCTCAGCAGCTGACTGCCCTTTACCTGAAGGTAAGGGAGAATCATCTTGATGATGTAAGTAATCCTGTTACAAGTCATGACAGTATAAATAAACCTGTTCTTAAAAGAGATGTTAGGTTCATGGGCTGGAATTTGGATGGATCTCTGCATAGATGCATATGAAAAATAGTCAGACAACCCTTACTGGCAGAGTCCTGGCAGGCAAGAGGGTTCTGAGGCTTGATTAACAGCTACATTGAGAAGCCTTATCATCCAGGTTTTTAAAGAAGTAGAATTAGCCTAATAAACAGGTAGAGCTTAAGGACACAGAATTGAGGGCAAAGGAGGAAGCAGACTAGTCCTTCTCCACTTGAAGCAAATTATCAGATCCTTAGTACTTATTTTCCAGCACCTTATCTCCTTCAGTGACTCACATATTCTTTTACCACCCAGAAGGCTTTATAGGCTCTGGGGTTTATGATACTCCCTCTTGCTGCAATTTTCAACCCAGCCTTCAAGGCTGTTTATGAGGAGGGAGAGATCAGAAACAGAAGCTGTGTTTCTCAAATACAATAGAGGTAACTCCAACCCTCTCCACAATTCCCAAGCCAATCACTTGGGCTGATTCTGCCTAACAATCAGGGTAGAAACAGCTAATAACACTGATAAAAAAGGTCCTCTCTGATAGTTAACAATAAGATTTCCTTCTCCCTGTGGTGAGATAAACCTCTCTTGGCTTATTTTTCTAGTCTCTGTCTGTTGACTGCTCTGGTGAGAGAGCAGGGATTTAGGTCAACTTCTGGGGACCCCCTCCAAAAGGAGTATAGATGAAAACAAAACTAAACTAAATTACTCTCCCTGTTTCTAAACTGCTAGGAATCAGAAGTCCATCCCACAGTTTATAGCAAATATGTCAGAAATAGAAATGAATGTTGAAATTCACTGCTTCTCCTCCTCTGCCCCAGACATCCTTGCTTCCCACTCGTGTCACTGAGCTTGAGAGGAGGCTGCAGCCCACAAGTTGCCTCTACTCTCTCAACTATGTCTCCCTCCCATGTCCTGCATCCCCTTTTTCAACCAGCATATGCCTTAAGACTGCACAAGGCAGAGAGAAGGCAGTATTATTAGAAGAGTTTAAAAGAGTATTTAGGAGCCATTTGATGATGAACCCTTTTATTTCACAGAAGGTTTATATCTCAAAGGTGTGCAAAGAGCATAACCCAAGAGTCTTCTCCTGCCTACAATCATGAAGATTACAGATAGGAAAAAGCTATTAAACCACTCTGTTCCTCACTCTGCAGTGAAAAAAAGAGGTTTCTTCTGAGAATGTTTCTGAAAATATTAAAACAATCTTTGTTAATAGCACACAAGATCTCTGCATAAGTAGGGTGGAGCTCCCACTAGCTTTGCTGTGATGACAAATTTGACTTAAAGTTTATATGAGCTTAGTCATCCTTATTGCCGCACTGGGAGCTGGGCAGAAACCACCCCTGGCATTTCTCACATAAAGCAACCAGTGCCAGTTTGCTATTTTAGGAAAGGAAGCGACTTATGTTTTCTACCAGGCCTGAAACAAAACTGCAGTCTTTCTGCAGCTCTGCTGCTTAAGGCCTGTCACTGTTTCCACAGTGAACTTTTATTTCCAGCCTGTTATGCTTGTGAAGAAATAGATGTGCTTCCAGACAGCATTTGGCCAAAACAAGCACCATTCCTGATGGTACCTTTTTTGAAGTGGTTTGTAAATAAAAACAATCAAGCAACAACATACAGTGCTTTCAGGATTATCCCATTCCAGCTCCCTATAAAATGCAAATCCTAAACATTCCCTGGGGCTTCTTGCCAGAGATGGCCATTTTCCAAAGGGAACTCCTAGCTCTTTCAAATATTTTGCCTGTATTTGGGTGCCACAGAACATACCCTATCAAAAAGTAGGAGGAAAAAATTGATGGAGCCAGTGACCAACCTCAGTAGGTTCAGCTCTGAACCTTCACACCCCTTCAATCTCTTGTAAATAATTTGAGGGCTTTGATCCCACAGTGACTTTGTGCTCACACTTGACCTTCAGTGCTGACTTTGTCACAGGAACTGGGCTGCCAAAGGACCTGAGTAATGTGCATGCTAAAACCAGCATTAAATGCACTACTGCAAGTAAGGATACAGTTCTCTACTGGTTGCTCTGCCCATACCCCCACCTTCTGCTTGCTTGGGAACTCCTCTGTAGAGTCCCCCTGCCACCCCTCAGTGTGGACAGATCAGGAGAGCTCAATGTCCATGTGATTCCTCAGAGATATGTGGAGTGGGAAGACAGCAGCAGCAGGTGGGTCAGCATCAGAAATTGGATATCTTGTCCTGCCACGGCCACTTGGAAACAAAACCTCAGGAGACCGGAACTTTTGTATGGCCACACCTCACTGACTTCTTATCACCAATCCGTATCTTTATTTGGAACATCTTCCTCTTAGCTCTGCTACAGTTTCCTTCACAAGCAAGAGCATTCTCTCCCTTCTACCCATGTCCCCACATAACATCCTGCCCTGCTTCATAGCCTGCCTCCCATTCCCAATTCACTGTGAAATACAAGCACCAAGCAAATCACCCCGGTGAGCCCAACTGCCCCTCAGCACTAGGAGTGCACTCCACATGGGCATGTTCTTTGCTCCCAACAAACCCTTCCACATGGTCCAGATTGCATGGTACAGCACCTGTACCATCATCTTCCTCTTCTACCAGTAGCTCAGCTTTTCCAAGGAGACAGCTAAACTGGTTTAATATAAATACATTCAGTAAAACCATTATGAACCCCCGTGTGGCCACAGGTTAAATCAGGCTTCACTAAAACTAGTCAGGAAGGGCAGAAAATTAAATCAAAGAAGACAACCTGTATTAGAGGAGTTTTCTGTCACATTTACTTGTGTAAATCTGTGTAAACCTTCATTTGCATATTTTCTATTGTGTCTGCCCTTCTGCTCTGCACTAAGCACAGTAAAACCCTGTTCTAAGAAGGCAGAGTAGAGGCCAGAAGCTGTTTTGTTTATACCAGCTCTTTAAAGATTATTGAATTTCTAGTCTCCTTGATGAAGTGTGCTGTTGTATAAGTCCAGTAAGTATGTCTCAGTAAGTAGTAAGCACTGAAAGAAAAAGAATCAGAAAAAACAGCAGTCCTAGTGTTTCTGACTTTTTTCCCAAAGTGAAGGGAAAAAATAGTGGACACTTACCCATGACCTCCTGGGCTTCAAGCAGGAAGAGGTCACTCCAGGGCCCACACCCTGCAGAGTTCAGCACACACACCCTGATAATCAGGTCTTTGAGAGGATTCCACATGGTGAGATTGGCTTTTGTGTCCTGCACGATCATCTCCCCCTGAGTGCAAATGACAATGAATTGTAAGCTGTCTTAAAAGGCATCTAATATAAAACTTTACCTTTAAACCAAAACAGGACCAAACATGGTACTTCACTGGCACTATAACAAGGGCTGGGAACTGTGACTTCTGGGTCCTTATCTCAGTTTTGCCTGAAATTTGGGCTGTTGTCTTGGGTTTCTCTTCCTAAAAATTGCTAGTAGTTTCCCAAGGCATAAGGGAGATAGGAGGTTTAATAATTTCTTCTTTTGAGGTCCTCCCATGCACGTTGCTATAGAAATATGGGTTTTTTCTGCTATTAAAAGATATACCTCCTTCTTGTGGTTTACTGAAAAGCATCTGGTGGTTTTAACCCAAGGGAGGAATCTGTCTGTTTTAACTTGTTGACCAAATCTTAAATGGCTTCTGAATTTCAGCCCCAGTTTTCACTCAGGATGGCAAGGCCAACATATTTTCAGTAGTTTATGGATTGTCTCCATACAGCAAACCCATGAATATTTGGCTGCCACCGCTGACACAGAGTAAATTGAATGAGAACTCAAAATACCATCACTCAAAGTCAATGACGCTGACCTAGTATGAAATGGGTCATAGAAAATAGGAAATAATTCTCTTTTCCCTCTAGCTGTCCATTATTACAGGCTTGCTCTTCATTAATAAGCACTGGGTAAACACCTATTAGGAAGCTAGAAACCATAAGAAATGCTGTGAACTTCAAAGGCTGATAGATACCTGGGAAAGGTCCACAATGCCAAAGAACAAATGAAAGGTCTTCTACCCTGTCAGGGTCCTTTCAACTCCCTAAGTATTGTAAATTAAGCTAAAGAATCCACAAACTTCTTTCTGAGATTTACAGCACAACTAATTCACTTGTTAAATACACCTTTGCTGCTAGGATTTGGAAAGCCAAGGCCCAGTCACAGGAGAGAGAAAGCCCACATCCTGCACTGTCTGAGCTGGACAGCCCTAGAAAGAGGCAGAGAGAGACAAAGTGAATTCTCTCTATGTTGTCCTTCTTGTGCAAGGAATGGCAGAGAACTGGTCTGTCTGCAGATGAACATTCAAGTGAAGGAATTCTGAATATGCCAGGAAGGACGAAATGGTCCTGTATCTTGAAGTCAAATACTGAGGCATTCCCTAAAGTCAGAATAAATCCATTTACACAAAAGCAATGTCAGCAATCTCATCCCCTGGTATGGATTAGATACCTTAATGCCTAGAAAATTTAGTACAAACTTTCTGCAATTCTGTGTTCAACGGCTCAGTATCTTCTCAATCTGTTACCTGAGTTACATTATCCTGAATCCATTCCAGTCTGTATCCCAGGACATTTTCTTTCAGCACATCTGGAGCCACACCTTCCCACTCCAAAATTAGACCAGGATCTCTTTGAATTACATGGATATTTTGAGGGGTACTGTTTGGAGCTGAAAGCAGAGAACAGAACACAATCACTTGTGCAGGAAAATAAGTGAAAATGGCAGTTTCACCCTGTTTCCTGAGATCATCCAGAAAAGACAGGGTGTGAGGGGAGAGGACAACTTGTGCAAGCCACCAGCACTCTGTGGTTTGAAGTGGAGAAGACAGGTCAGCACCTCTCATTTCTCTCAAGACCCCAAGAATCTCACAGAGCTAATGGGACCAGCATGCAGAAGCCCCATGGCTGGGTCAACTCCTGTATTACACATCATTGCTGTTCACCACATTTGACTGGGTATCACTGTTTTGTTTAGGAGATCCTCGGAGTGGATGAGCAATCTAACAGCGTAACGCTCCCCATATTGCAGAACCAGCAAGGAGTTAATGACATTTATAATCGTCTCTCTTTCAGCTTCAGAACTACTGTCCTGTTCTTGTCTGCTGTTTCTTACCAAGCTCCAGGGTCTGGAAATAAACCCTGTCAGTGAAAGGGGAGCTGCCCATCTCATTGCTGCACTGCACACGGACGCTGTAGTTGGTGGAATGCTTCAGGCTTTGCACGGTGTAGGAAAAGGGTGGCACTGGGGTGACTTCAGTGGACACCTCCTGGCCATCTGGTGACTCAGCTACCTGTGCCAAGAGTGAAACAGAGATGGTTGTTACCATAAACGATATGACTAACCTGTCCTCATGGACAAGAATTCATTTAATTGTCAGTTTAGAAATGTGTAAGAATAGATATAGCACCAGTGATGCTTAAAATACTGAAAAGGGAATTGTCAAACTAAGAATCATGAAGTGACGTCACTTGGGCAGTACAAAAGTTTTCACCAGATGAAAATTTGGTTCTATATTTTAAAACATTTCCTTCCTTATGTTACAATTTCTACAGTTGATTATTATTGCTTTAGAGAAAACTAAATGTGCTTGGCGCTCTGAGTGGTAGCAGCCAGCTTCTGAGGCTTGTTTAAATCTGGGCAATGAAAACCACTAGAGCAATTTGCCTGTTGCCTAACGTCACCTTTTGCCAAACTCTTTTTTCCAGAAGTTTGTGTATTTTCAATTTTGTAGTGGATGAGATATATGGTAGACATAGGTGGCTTGGTTCAACTAACCTGTTTCAAATTAAACTGAAAAGAAACTTCTTACCATTCCTACATCCCTTCTTTTTCTTGTTTCCAAATCTGAGCTTTAAAGCAGCATGAATGTTAATTTAAATCTGATATCACTGTGTGCTTTTAATGCACAGACAGAGTCAATGTTCCTACTTTTGTACTAACAATAGCAGAAATCACTGCATAGCTCCCAGGCTTAGACTTTCTCCTCAAGTGCATACAAAATAGCAAAGCAGAGAGTAAAAGTAAGATGTACTGACAAAAGTGAAATAGTCATATGGACTTTATGTATTTTGTATGGCAGCCTTTCTTCCCTTCTCACTGCCCTTCTGCTCACTCTCACATACACTTTTGGCACACTGGTTTCTTTGGCTGGTAGAAAGGAAGAATCTCAAGTTTCCTGAATAGAAAAGCACATTGTTGTCATTATCACTGTCACCCACAGCACGGAAAAAACAAGAGAACTATTTTGTAAAACCCTGTCTGCTGGATGATGTGTTTCTGTTCAACACTCCCAAGAGCTGGTGCTCGTGCATCTGCCCCTTTCACACCCTGGAACCTGGCATGTGTTAGCAGTCAGAAAACGCTGCCATTCCCTGCCCTGTCCCCAGAAGCAATCTGCTTGTCTGAGCACGGTGCTCCTGGGGCACCCGCTGCAATGCCCGAGCGCCAGAAAAACACAGCAAACTTCCAATCCCCCTTCTCTTTCTGGGAGACTCCCAGCAGAAGTGCAATCATGAGGAGCCAGGAACATGTGCATTTTCACATGGAAATGTAGGTCAATGCCTCACACAGAATTTCTCAATGTGGGAGTCAGAGGAAGCAGAGTTTTCTGACAGTGTAGGGTCATTGCCAAGTTATCCCGCTCCCAGACTCAAATGCAGGAACTCCGTCCTCCCCAAATAGAACAGAAAAGGCTTAGAAAAGGGGTGAGAGACTGCTGAGTTGACAGAAACTGGGCTGCTCTGATTCAGCCTCTCTTCCACATGTCCCATCCCCCAGCCCTGCCCCTGCCAAAAGTGAGAGGGAGAACTTAAACCCCAGCACGATTAGCATTGCAGCGTGCAAGCCAGAGAGAATAGGCTGTTCCAGCTTGAGATAACTGGCATTGTGAAACAGAGGAAGAAAACCATTTTCAACTGCAAAAAAGAACAGAAGTAGCAACAAAACCCACAGACCAGGGCCAGCTGCATCCAGTTCTTTCTGCCAGTGAGTTAAAACTAGACTATGATTTCCTTTACTTCTGAAATATAATAAACATCAGAGCATGAAACCTCTGGTTTCCTGCCCCCCCAAATAAAAAGAGGACTGCAAGTAAATTAGCTAGACTGCTTCCAGCATACCTTAAGTTTATAATCCTCCTCTGCATAGCTGGCAACACTGCACAGAAATTCCATTCCAGCTCATAATGCTGCTGTAATCAGGTAGGAAAAGCATAGGGGCCTGGCAAATAAATCCATGAGGAATGAGCCTAGTTGTGTTTGCACAGCCTGCTTTCGGTATCACCATTTATTTTCTCACTGGGTTACCTGTTCTTTGCTCTGATTCTACAGCTCAGTATGAAATGATAGAAACTAACTCTGCCTGAGGTTGGACACATACCATTGTTCTCAGGGACTTCAAGAAGCAGACTAGTTTTTCAGAGATGTGGAGTACTCTGCACCTAGCAGAGCTACAGAATAGTATCAAGCTTGATTTTCTGTGAAGAACTGGTCTTTGACAATGGAAAACCAATCAAGATTTAGAGACAGGGCTCAAATTTGCTCTGAAACATGCAAATAGGCCTGATCTTGTATCAAAAAGCCAAATCTGCCTTCTGCCTCTATCATTCCCACCTTTCCCATACCACATCCTATACTTTGCAAGCTCCTCACCCCTTGGACTCTATGGTATGTCTGAATTCCTGCACTTCTTCTGGCATCCCACAGCACAGGCCTGATTTGGCATGGGACTCACAGGCACCTGCACTGGAACAAGCTACCATGGGCCACTGCTCCATGCAGGAAGGGTGAGCACCCTGCAGCCACAGCTGCTCCAGGGCACTTCCCCAGAGTGCTGCGTGCTTCATGTGTGCTGCAGTGTAATAACCTGTATGGAGTAGCTGCCATGAAGCAACTGATCACCTGCTGGCCAGGAGAATGTGGCCAGTCTTTAATACTCAGCTTTTGAGCATGAAGTTCATGACCTGCTTTTTGGCACCTATGAGCTCCCTCCTGATAAGTTCTTATGTTTTAAGGCTGTGAAGTAAGAATTGAAACACTGGTAATAAGTTGGGAGAGCAAATGATGGCCCAGGAAATGTGGCTTAGGAGAGTCCTATTATTTATGCAGGGCAGGGCACAACCCAGAGAGGCCATACCTGAAGAGTGCAAGAATGGAGAGGTGCTCGGCCATCAAATCCTGGCACCCAGACCACACTGGCATTGCTGCTGGTGACTTGGCTTACAGTTACATTGAGAGGCGGGAGAGGCATGGCTAGAAAGGAAACAAAGAGACCTTTCAGTGTACACAGAACTGAGCAGGTACTCACGTGGAAGTGGAAGAGGCTTAAGGCTAAAAATTATGCAATGAAATCACTAACAGAAATGTGGTAAGATATCACATCTTTAGAGAGTGTCTCTGACTTGTTGTGAATGAAACTATTATTTCAACATTGGACAAGCTATTGTCAGCCATTCTCACATTGTCCATTGATGCACTGAGGCGGTGGTTGATTCTTTTGATAACAATGCCAGTGTATGATGTTTACACCTTTGCTACTCAGCTCTCTTCCCTGCCCCCTCCATTGAAGGGCATGACTCAGCCCTGCACACAGTTGCCTGTGGACCCACATTGTGAACTAAATCAGGGCTTTAAAATCTCACCTCGGGTTCTCAGTCCAGCCTTTGACAGCAGCTCTGCCAGCACCAGGTAGAGGGTGGTTTGCTGTAGTGACCTGAATACCCTGGAGCTGGATTTGCCTGGATAGACCTCTTTGTGCTGCCTCCAGGTGTCCACTGCAAACTCCCACTGAAACACCCTGGGACAGAGCCTGGACTGAAAACTGCCTCCTCAGCCTTCAGATGAATAAACTGTTTTACAGAGGGGAAATTCAAGCAAAAGGGAGTGCCTGTCACACTGCCACACATGGCTGACACCACTCCACAAATTAAGGGCAGGACCAGGAACAAAATCAGGATTCCAAGACAGTTAATCAGATGCTCGTGCTTCCTACCACCACAGCACAGCACCAAACTGCTTGGCTTCCTTTTAGGATCCTTGATGCTTCCCTTTGACTTCTCCTTTCCTCTCACTGTAATTCCACATAGTTAATTCCTATCCTTCCAGTCACCATCTCTTTTTCACCTCTGAGTTTTCATTCATGCACTTCACTCCTGACAAAATTAGGAGCTTCATGAATACTAACCTCTCCCCTGACCACCTTCTCATTTTAAAAAACTGTACACTGATGCTTGTAATGGTTTTCCTGCAGCACCTCAACAAATTGTACCCTCAGGAGTCCTCTTTCAGAAACCCATCCTCAGGACAAGGCTCTGCCTGCAGATTGAATTTTCCATATCTCCTGAGTTGTATCCATCAGAAAGCAGCAAGAGAAAAGTAATTGCAAACCAGGATTTCTCCAAGTGCATCTTCTACCCTGCCAGAGCACCTTTGTATTTCACTGCACCAAGGAGACAACCACAATGCTGCCTTCAGCATATCCACAGGGCCACCTTGTAAGAGAAATGCAGAGCCCAAACACTGAGGTCTCTGCAGAGGGCCTGGAGGAGAGGAATAGATGGTGACACAGATTAACCCTATAAAGGCTTTGTTGTCTGGTGAACCAGTTACCAGGACCCAGGGCAGGGCCTGCCACCTAGATAAGAACAGGCTGTGTGGGTGGGGCAGCAGACCAAGGGTCTGAGATGGAAGCTGGGCAATGAGTTATTTGTTAGTTAACTTAAGACTTTCCTACATCTTTGTTTCATTCTCTTTTGATGTTTTGTGTTCAGGTCTGTAAGCTCTTCAAAGGGGAAAAAATCCTACTTTTACTGCTTACTGGGTACTGCTGAAATGTTGTCCATAACTCAAGTTTTTGCAGACACACCTGTAACTTTTGGGTTTAGCAATGTGTACTTTCCAACACAGGATGGCAGGCCCAAAGGAGGTATGTGCTGTGCCAAACAATGAGAATAAACAATCAGCTGCTAACACACCCTGTGTGTAAAGCAGACAGTGGCTGAGGAGAGCTGGCTTGCCAGCACCTTCCCCTAACGCTGCAAGCAAGGGCCAGATGCACTGTCCTGTCATCTCTTGGGAAAAAACTGTGGGAGGCTGTTTCCTGTTGTGCTCTGAAACACGGGATACAACCCTAAAAGTGTTGGCTGCACACACAGAGGGGAGAAAAGCCTGTCAGAAAACAGGGCCTTGGGTGTTAACGTAAGAGAGTTAACTCCCTCTGCGCTTAGAGAGTGGCTGAACAACGGGGCTTTGTAATGGCTGGGGACTGTGGGCTACAATAACAGTAATTTTCTGCTTGAAGAACACCCAGCACATTGTGGGCACTACAGAGAATAGATAATGAACAAAAACAGGAGCAAATAGGAAGAAATGTTAACAGTTTGTCAACGTCCTAGCAAAAATATTTGCCTCTGGAAACACAGAAGAAACTAATTGTTTAATAAATTGCAGAAAGATTTAAGAGTCCTCATCAGCAGATGGTTTGGGTAAGAGAAGAAGGCTCTGAATATGCATGTGCAGACAACTACTCCCAGGAGTAACTTCATTGAATTCTGCATGTTTATAGGATCAAGAACTAAACAAATATTATTTGGGCCTGCCCTATTTCTGCTGTGTAGGAGCTTTGCTTTAATTTTAACAGGGCTATACCAGATCTTCGAAGCTTTTCTATTTAGAAAAGCCTTGTCACTTAGGTAAATTTATAACTACTTTTTTAGACATAATTGTGAGGTATTACGGATGTAACTTTTATGACTACAGCATTGGACTTGCTATTCAAAATCTGAATTTTTGTCTCTAGGACATGCCACATATTGGTGCAATGTTAGCTGGGTGACTTAATCTTGCTCTTTCTCAGCTCTAGAACATGTGTGTGTGTGACACAAGTGTGCAATGGCAATATGTCCCTCCTAAATAGGCTGTGTGGATTCACTAGCTGATTATCCCTGAGGAACACTTTTCAGCTAAACATAATTGCTGGGAAACGAGATAATTTTGAGGTCTTTATCCCTTCATCTTATTAACGTTTAAAAAATAATATTCTGTATTAACATAAGAACTTCAAAAGCTTGTTTATGCTAATTTTTTTTTCAAATTATGGCTTGAGAATATTTTTTAAAGTGTAATAGCTTTGTGAACTAAATTCTATCCCAGGATAAAATATCCATAGAAGATATATTCTACAATAACTAACTGCCTTGTGTAGACAAGCCTTTAAGGCAACAACTGCGAATGGCTTTAAATTAAGTTATAAATCTTACTAGTCCAATGTACTGCATTCTTGGCATAGCAGTAACCACAATGTCCTGAACAAAAACACACTCCAAGAGCAGTAGATTACAGCTAGATTTCGATCTGTCCTTTAATGAACACGAACTACTACAACTGTGAGTTCTGATACTGATACAGACATAAAGGATTGCTTATATATGTGCTGAGCAATAAGCTACCAATGGAACAAATTATTTTTGTGCCATGCCTCTCCTGGAACTGATGATATTGTAATTAAAAGTGCATTAAAGCATGACTAAAAATTCAAATGCAGAAGCATCTCAACATGAAGAAGAGGGGAAGAGCTGATTGCTCTGATTATCCCTGTTTCAGTTACCTGGAGGAACAGAGAAATGTCACATCAGCCTGGAGACTTCCAAATGGCAACTGGTCATGCACAGGCTAGGAATTATTTATTTTCAATGAGTTTTTAAAGAACAAAGAATTTAAAAAATAAAATTCATAAACCCAGTGTGGATGAGCAGACCTTACTGGCCACTGGTGATCACCTTCCTTGACTTTTTTCAGCATCTAATGTGATGCTAATAAAAGCAAGGAGAAGTAATGGCCTCTTTAGCTCTAAAAAGACCCATCTATTCCCAAGAGGGAAAGACTTCCCTGCTGCAGATTTATATCAGCTTCATCTCTCACAAACAACTTAATCGCCCCAGCTCTCTCCTTTTCAAGGAAAAGCTATCGTTTGACATCACATTTCCACTCCTGAATCAGATGTGGATTATTTTCAACAGCCTGGGATACAGCCCTGCATAGGAAGTGGGAACTGGTGTTAGAACACAAAGCATTGTTTCGACTGCTGAGAGCTCCAGCCAGTGCTGGCAGCTTTGAGGCAACCCCTTGCATTAAGGAGCCCTACTTTCCCTCCCCAGAGAGCAAATCTGAGCCCCTTGCCCAGTGTCTGGCACCCAGTCTCTCACCTTTGATTTGAACAGTGGCAGTCCGAGATGAAGACAATCCCTTTATGTTGTGAGCTTCGCAGGAGAAAACTGTGCTTTGATTAATACCTGGAGATCAGCCAAGAAAAGGAAAGGAAACACAAACAGCTATATAATCCAGCTTCAACCTTCAGCAAAATTTCAATTATTTGTAACATCCAGCTCAAGTTATGCAGGCACTTGGAGGGGTGAGCTGGGTGCCAATCAAAGGCATGCAGATTTCAATGTAACTAATGTGCTAAACACCTTCTTAATGGAGGGAGTGTGGCAATGTAGAAAAGCTTTCATGGAAGTGTCAGAAAGCACTGAAAAGGAAGGAAGAATCTGTCAGGACAGCAGCTCAGAGTGCTCCAGTAGTAGATGTCTGCTTCTCACCTTCTGGTGAGCATCTTTGGAGCAAGGATTGTGCTGAACTGTGAGCTCACACAAAGCCCAATGCTTTGGGCCTCGGCCTACACCTGAGCAACATTCATCTTCTAACTGGGCTATAAGCCCAGGCAAACTTCTAGTCAGATGCTGCCTATTTCTAGTCAATGCCCACCTGTCCCTCACCTTGCATCAGACTTTCGAAGACACACAAAGGAAGTGGAAAGTAAATGCTACTGCATCAGCACTGAAACACTTTCCAGGGGTGATACAAGTCAGAATGTTTTCTGTGAGCATCCATCCATCCCATGGCATCATACTGATGTCTGGCTGTTCTAGGATGCATACAGATATTGCAAATGAATCAGAATTGACATAGATTTGCAAGGCTGCCTGAGAACTGGGTCCAGCAACTTATTGTGACGTGACTTGGCCCTCAGTTGCCGTAAAAGACTCTATCTGAGAAAAGTTAAGGATTGACTCACTGTGGGCATTCAGTTTAGGAAGGAAAAACATTTCAGAGCTGCACAGAGCAGCTTGCACAGTGCCTCTGACCTTTGACTCATCTCCAAAGCCTGAGACTAACAGCATTGCAAAGAAGGTGAAATGGGAGAGAGGAGGGAGTGCTATTCTTGTCCCTGTGAACCAGAGGAAGATGCTGCCAGCAGACTGAAGGCCAGGCAGCACAGCAGAGCAGCACCTGATGTGGTAGGCCTGTCCCAAGACAGAACCTAACACAGCCCTGCCCTGAGGAAAATACAAAATACACCACAAACCAGGAACTGCATGTTCCCCAACACCATGCCAGCACTGCTTTCCAAATACAACATTGCTGAACTTTCTAAATGCTTACTTTCTAGCCAAGTACTTTGTTACTATTTTCTTCAGAGCGTGATACTTTCGTCAGCTAGCAATCCTTGTTTTCTTAGCAACTGTCTTTTTTGACGTGCTTTGGTAATCCAACCAGGCAGGTTGTGTCCTGCTACATATTTTAAGTTGCAAAGACAAGATATGCCCAAGGGACACCCCAAAGTGCCCTGAAAGAGGGTATGCCCGAGGGGCATCCCAAAGAACACTGGAAGCAAATAAAGGTGCTGAGGACACTTAACATATAAAATAGCAATTCATTTGGAGAATCACTAGGAGTAGATGTCTTTTTCAGGCTTCCAAGCCACTGCCCCCTAACACCAGATATTTTGTGAGGTACTGTGGGATGAGTTTAGTGGAGGAAGGGTGACTTTATTTTTTTATTGTCTTTCCCCTCTTGACTATCTATCTTTTCAGTTTCCATTTCAACAGGCAGATTATATCATAAGGGAGCAGTTTTAATTTCCAACTTAGAACAGCAACAGTGGCTACGTAAGAGAGGGAGCAGATTATTAAAACCATTTCAAATCACAAATCATGTTTTGATTTGTGAAGAAATAAGGTTCTAAGGAAAGCCTGAATAGGATTGGATAGCTCAAAGGATGGCCAAAGACACACAAAAACTCATCCTGGGTGTAACTATTAACACTGATAAAGAGGCCATAGAGACAACTCTTAGTTGTAAAACCTTTTCTTCCTAAATAACTAGTTAAACTTTGGGTCAGGGGTGCTGAGAATAATAAAACAGCAGCAAAGAGAAAACATAACACAAGACTGTTGGACAACTAACTACGATAAAGTTACTTTTAAGAGGTAAATGCAAGAATAGCTGCAGTCAGTTCCAGGTAGAGATACATCATCCTTTTCTGAAAGTGGTCTGAAGAGAAGCCCTAACACCTACTGCTCCTGAGTTTTTCTGCTGACCCTGCTGGGGAAAGCTCTGCTGTGGGCCAAACCTTGGTCTTGAAGTGTATCAAACGGCTCATTTCAGCACTGATACAATCACTTCTGAAGTACCAAACAATTATATGAGGCAGGCAGACTTTAATGATAAGAGCATCCAGCAAGCCTGCAAGAACAGAGATGGGGGTGGGTAAGAGAGGGGAAAGCCTGCAAGAACAGACATGGGAGTGGGTAAGAGAGGGGAAAGAGAGTGACAGGGCTGTGCACAGAAGGAGGGGATGGCATCTGCTACATGTGAATGCTTGGAGAGTTCCAAGAGAAACGGCACCAACAGTGTCACTTCATATAACCATGAACACCCTCCACGAGGTGGAACAAGAGGCACCCAATGCATCATCTGTTCAATAGCATCTTTAACAAGACTGCCAGTCACACCCAAACTCTGTAAGAGCCTGTGTGCCTCAAGCCAGCAGAAAACACACTGAGCAACCATCACCCCTCGAGATAATCTTTGTATGTGATCATGACCACTCAACCTTTAATGCAGAGTTAAACATCACTGCCCACTATGCGGCTACCCAATGTACAGGGCATGATCAGAAGAGAGCTCTTATCCTCTTCTGATGCTCCAAGCGGTCCCCTGCAGCGGCAGCAGCCTTACCTGACACATTTAAGATGGAGGGGGAGACGTCTGGAAGCCCCACTCTAGAGTCTCCCATCCACCAGACAATTGTCACTGGTTCAGGGGGACCAACAGCAGCACAGGCCATATGAAATGGAGCATTAGGGGACACGGACACATCCTCAGGTTCCACAGTAAAGTAGGGCACACCTGGAAAAGCAACAGACAAGTGACAATAACTGAAGCAACTGCCTTTTTTTATTTCCACTAATACCAGTGCCCAACACTGGACATCCATCTGTCCTGCTGCTAGGCTGAATCCGACGCCTTCATAAAAACCAAGGGTCAGATATGCTGCATCGCCTCAGGGCATAAATGCCTAAATACTACTACGACTAGAAGTCAAAGAGTGCTTGCTTCCCACAATGCCTTTGAAAAACCACTTTCAATTCAAGACTCCTCTATGAAACAGCTTTTAGTGGTAGTATTTTCTCAATTTTTCAGCTGGAGAGATAGGAGTTTAAAGAGGCAACAGTCAATAACTTTAGTGGTGGCAGACACCACTTTAAAAGACAGCTAATCCAGCTGCAGATACTTCTTGCCACGCATTAAGAACTGAAGCTTGAGAAAGTGTTGAACTACCGGCTTTAACAAACCCATGAATGAGGAAAGACTCCCCGCAGTGAGAGACAGGGAGCATTTACAATGCTCTCTCTGGAGCTTAATTGAATGGAGATGCCTTCCAGCACACTCTGCCACCACGACAACCAGGCTGCCTTGGAGTCAGGGGTAATTTGTTTCAGAGCTGAAGGCTATCCACGGACACAGCTCTCTCGATAATTATCTGTTCCCCACCATGGAAAGACTCCTGGTTGGTACAACAGGTATCAGATTAGGCCCACAGGGAGCAAAATGCAGCTGCAGTGCTACCTACCTTAGGTCATCTCTAAGTGGCAATAGCTGAGTGTAATTCATCAAGAGATGTGGTTCCTCTTATGGGCAATGCCAAGACTATTGTGGTTTCAGTGCTCCAAACCAGCAGCACAAATTTCACCAGCCATCAGCAGCAGCACTGACCATGCAGGACAGTCAGTATGTACTTCTGGTGGTGATTGGTGGAAGAGCTGCAGGCCCAGAGAAATGTTCAATTCCCTTCTATACAGAAATCCTTGTGTGTCAAACACTGCTGCTACCAACAGCACTTACCCCAACCAAAATCAGGTATTCTCAGCTGGAAAAGGCATGTTCTGGAAGCTGCTGATCTGTTGCCTCACAGAAACAGAGGAACTGACAATATTGTGCATTCATATGCTGAAATTACACTGTCTGTCCCTGGCCAAAGATGACAGGCCCAAGCACCTCCACCAGCAGGCAATTAATACAGGTGCCTAAATAGACATTTAGAGGAACACTTGAAATTTCCCCCAAGCTACAGCCAAAAGTGCTTTCCTCAGTCTTTCACTGACTGTCCAGCCACGGTTTGTGTCTTTCAGGTAGCAGCTCCTTTGTGCCTTCCTTGCCTCCTTCCCTTAGACAGTAAGTAAATGAACAGACTAAACCAGGTCTAAACCCAAGTCTCCTGAGGAATGACAGTGCCTATCTGTGCAAAGGCTAATGTTCTGGCATACTGCTTGTTTTTGCTGACATATTTTACTTCATTTTTTTATTGCATTCATACATAACCAATAAAAATGAGTAAGCTTTTGAGATACCAACTGCAACACCTCTGACTGCTTTGCCCTCCTTCTCCAAGGAAGATTAGAAGGGAAAATAATCACCGTTTCTCTACCTGTGAGCAGGATCCCTGCCTCCTGTCCATTTGTCATGACACCCAAGGTAAACTTTCAGGAAGATCCTGCCTGGCTCAGCAGGTTTTCTCACTTTGGGAGCAGCTAAACAGAGCAGACAAGACCACAATTAAAAACTTTCATAGTTGAGGGAGTGCAGCTGACTCATCCAGCTGAGGAACTCGCACTACCTCCATCCGTATGTTACCTGGACAGCTCGCTGCCTGTGACACATTTAGCCTCCCAGTTCCTGGTACAAGAGGTGAGTGTCAGCACATCCCTTTCACAGATGCCCCATGCAGGCACTGAGCAGCCAGCAGTCAGGAAAGGAGCAGCACAACAAGGAAATGATTCCACCTATTCCCCTCTTCCAAGCCAGCATCCAACCTTTAAGGCTGATTTTTATGTACAGCTCAGTTTTGAGACAGTGTTGATTCAGGGGAATGTGTCCACACAGGTGTGTCTTGGTCTCTGACTGTAGCCACAATGGGGGCTAGCAGCCCCAGGAACAGCCACAGAGTCAGGGGTGTAATTTCAGATGGAAAGTTCTGTAAGGAACACAATCCGTTTTTTTAACACTCCACAGTGTGCCTCTGAGATCACCTCTCCAAACACTATCATGTTCTCAGTAAGGCCAGAGACTAGTTTCTAAACCAGGAAACAGGTTCAAAACAGCTTTGGTTTTGTAAATTCTAAGAAGTGTTTCATAAGATCAAACACTTTTATTACAAAGACAGTTCAAATACCATTGCTAGAAAATCTGGCAGACACAGACTACCTAAGCAGATACTATACAGCATAGAAGTCCAGTCAAGCTTACTTTAAGTTAGATCACCAACAGTCCCCATTTGTTTCTGTGCCACACTGAAGTGTGCCAGCACCCACTGAAGGCTGCAAATCACCAGAGTAAAGATCCTCTCTCAGTCAGAGGACAGTTGTTATTGGTAGAGCAACCTGCTACACAAAACTGGCAGGGCCAGGGAAGAAATACACAGAGATAACAGCAAAGGTAGGTCTGATATCCCAGGTGCTTTCTTATGCTAAGAGCTGACACATTTTTAAACTCCACCCCTTATCACTACTTGTTAATTTTTAATTTTATCCACCAACTCCCTTTACACATGACTACATGCCCAGTTCAAGTTTAACTACCTTCTGCCATACTTGTTTTTCTCATAAAGGCATTTTTTTCACTTCTGCTGTAAGCTTTGGCCTTCATTCTCAAGACACTCCACCTTACCTAACTGCAGCTGGTTTTTTGTGACTTTGATACTTTTTTCCTGTGCAGTCCAGAAGGGCAGCATGTTTATTTCGGACAGCTTAGCACGCTGAGCTACCCAATCACTCCTAATGCACCCACCACGCAAATGCAGCCACCTCTGGAGCAGACCATGGTAATTGGACAGAAATAGAAACTCTGCACGAGGGAGTGCTTTTATCTGTAAACAACGTTCTCCAGTTGAAAGTACACCTGAAAATTTAGGTGGACAAAAGCCTGGGATTTACGGAAGGCAGAACGTGTTACTCTTCTTGTGAGAGCTGCTATGAATGTTTCCATGCTCTGAGTGAGAGACACCTTTGCTGTAAAACATCCAGACCACATCACCTCCCACAACGCCCTCCCTGCTCCCCCCTGTTTAGGACTGTCAATTCAGCTCCGGCCCAAAATGTTACCAAATATATCCAAAAAACTACTTCTTGCTGCAAATGCACTGCTCCTGTCAACTTCTTCACCAAATATTAAGCCATCCTACGACTACTAGCTTCTGAGGATCTAACAGAATCATGGCTCAAGGGAAATGAAACTAGAGAAAGTAAGAAACCACCAATCCACACTGCCCTGGGTGACTTTTGGGCAGCCATGTAGAAGCCATTCTTATCAGACAGCCCCGGACAGAGAAGTGCCACATGGAGCAGTCACAGCTCTGAAGTGCTGATGTACAGCACTTCTCACAGAACTCACAACTGGGTTAAACTGTACCTTGCCCACAAAGACCTGTTTGGCTGACACACAGAAACAGACTGTGACCCTGCTTAGAGAAGTGGGTTGAACCAGATGTGCCCCATGGATCCCTCTCAACCTGAACTGTTCACCATTCTATGAATTATTTAGAGATGACCACAACAATGGATTTAAAAGCTGGAAAGAAATGTGCTTGCACGAAAAGATCTTGTTTCCTAACATGCCAAAATAAAACCAGAAGGCAATGAACAGACAGCTCTGCTCTTTGAAGCAGTTCTCCTAGTTCTCACTCCTGCTCTGTAGCGATTTCCCTGCAGTCAGCAGCAATGGTTCAGAGCCAAGAAGCCTGTCACTGGAGCAATCTGCTCTCACCACTTCAACCTAGAGCATATTGGTGGGTCAGCCGTGAAAGGAAACCAGCACTACTACTCTTCCTTACCTTCCACTATGAGCCACACTTGTTGTGATTCTTCCTTCTTCCCCCCGTTCTCAACCTGGCACCAGTACTTCCCAGAATCTGTCCGCTCGACGGATTTCAAGCTGAAAAAAGTCAAAAGCCATATCGATATTTTATGTGGATAAAGCATGTTTTTGCCCCAAAGGACCCTCCAGTGTTTGGCAAACCAGATGCATGGAAAACACCCAGTGAGACACAGCCAGCTCTGGGGAGGAGATCAACAGCAGCCAGCACAAAGCACATGGCAAAACAGCAGAGATGGGAGGCTCCTCTCTAAAGTGGGTGGAGAAAGTCCTTGCAGAGCAGACAGTCTTCCTCCAAAATATCCTCGCAGAAAACCAGTCATCTGTGTCCTCTGAGGATAGGAAGGGGTCATCTCCATCCTGAATCATGACTCTAGCTAGCCTTCAAGTGACAGCTTGGCCTACAACATCTGAGCTAGCAGGAAACTCCACACTGCAAACCTCCAGCGAGCTCGACTGCTTTGCCTCAGGTGACAGGACTGGCAACAGCCTCACACAGGAACAGATGGGTCAGAAAAGGGTCCCCTGTGCCTCTGCTGCGCTCAGCGCTATCCTGATCCCAAGAGTGGCTCACGCTACAAAACTCCTTGGGCCTCCCAGTTTGTGATTTCAAGGGATTATGCTGGTGCATGGTGAGCAAGGGCAGAATTTGGTACCAAAGCAACAAGGTCTCAGCCACCAAAGGCAACAGTGTGACTTGGAGAGCCCGTCATGCATCTGCTGCCATGCAGGGATCCTCCCCAGAGCTGATGCCCACCTTTCTAACGCTAGCAGTCCTCCTCGGAGAAGGGGAAGGATGTCTCAGGAAGGAAGACAGAAAGGGGAGAGTGTTTGCCGAAATGCACAAAATGGACCCACTACAGCCCAATTTTCAGAGCTGGACCTTCAAATGGCATCAGCTGTCCTGCCCATGTTCTGAAACACAGTGATCAGAGCAGAGAGTCACGTGGGTGGTAGAAATCATCTCTTTAGGAGAAGAAAGGAAAAAGGAGAGAAAGATTCAGATACATCCAGATTTAGCACCCTAACTTATCTCTGGTGCTGCAGAGAGAGTTCTCAGCGGAGTAAAACAAGAGGCAAGAAAGGAGATCAGAATGAGATTGTGAAGGAGAGAGTTAACTAGTGGAACTGGGGTGAAGTAAACCGTGTAGTTTCAAGACAAACTGTTTCCACAACATAATGTTATGCCATCATTTTACTGTGCACAGATTTTTTTTCCTACCAAAATGCTTCTTACAGACAAACTTTAACACAAGGACTTTTAGTTGGTGGAATTGGAGACCTTGTCAATCCAAGAAATGTAACAAGAGATGAAGCCAGAGCTCAGGGAAGAGTGATTCTCAGTCAGTCAACAGTTTTGAGCTCTCATGGTGTTGGTATGTTTGCCTGTACAAGCTCTTTTAATGCATAAAAAAAGGCAGAGCAGAACCTCAGGTCTTGTTTATCTCAGTACTTCCAGAACTAGCTGATATCCCTCTTCTGCTGAAATAAAGATATCTGCTTTGCACAAGAGTTTTATGCCTCTGAATGGGGCAGGACTGATATCACATAGTGTAAATGTATTAGGAATAAATTAGGATTCATTGCAAAATGAGTCAGGGATGGTTCAGAGGACAAACACTCCTCTCCAAAGAAAGGAAGGGGATGTAGTCCTGGGAGTCTCATTTCAATCAACAATCCTCACCCTTTAGGCAGATTGACAGCTCAAGAGAGAGAGTAAGAGAACAGGATGAGTATGAGAGAGAAAACCTATTTATACTGCTGCATGGCAGAACAAGATGAACAAACAAAGCAAGACCATCCTTTCACCTTGAAGTCACGTCTCAAGCATCACAAGCATTAGCAAAGCACCTGTCCCCACAGTAGTCAGAAAACCAATATGGTTCTAGTGGATAAAATCTCAGCACTCAGTGGCTTCAGTTCTGCTCTCAGTTATGCCCTTGCCACACAGTGAACTGCAGACCTAAGGACTCTGCCCCACTGAGAGCACTGCAGTTGCAGAGATATAGCTGATAGCAGAAAACTGTGCAATAGTTTCTATGATATTCTTCCTTCTCTGCATCTGTTGTACCTGAGGAAGCCGATCCAGTGTTCTTCATCTACTGGAATGTACACCTGGTCTACGCTTTGCACCACTGCTCCGTCCTTGATCCACAACATCTCGGGATCTTCCATTCCCTCGAGGCTGCAATTTAGTTTCACAGGTTGACCCTGGGACACCTTTAATTTGATTGGAGGTCCTGTAAATTTCATACCTAAAAAAAAAATACTACTCCGCCCCACCCCCAAAAGAAGGGGGGTTGGAGTACAGCAAATTACTCTAGGTTGGTGGTCTGGAATTACATACCCTACCAGCACACGCTGCAGAGGAGTGTGTTAGTCTCAGCACTGCTCTACTATGTCTGCTAAGCAAATGCAAGCACTGAAAGCACAATTGCTGGAGAAAAGTGGTGGTTCAGTGTGTACATGTGGATTTTTTCAACTCGTGTAACAGCAGGGTGATGTTCTGCAGAGCAGTGCCCAAGCAGAGACGCACAGAAATGCTGGGAGCTTCGCCATGTCAGTGATCCAGCAGTGCTAACTGCATCTGTTCAACACGCTACCACACCTCCCTCTTTTCCCCAGGCCTGGATTTAAGCTATGGTGTTCTTGTGCTGCTAAGAAAACATCATGCTTGCTCCATTCTATGCATTTGCGAAGAGCTTGGATATGAAAAAGAATCAATTATGTTTTGTTATCCAGCATACACTGTTCTCTTGCCTTACAGAGAGCTTCTCTGCAATTTGCAAAACCCATGAAAGCAAAGCCTATTCCACAGCATACCTCACTGAGGAGCAGAACTGTTTAGAGAACAGATATTTCTGTTTCGTGACGTGGGTGTGTGCTGAATGAACCTCCTGGAGGACCCTTCAGTCCAGCCAAAGGACCACACTGTACCCAGAGCTACACCATGGCGACCCCAAAGCAGCAGGGCCTGAGCTGGTGAAGCTGCTCAGGTTCATATCGACACAGAAGTGATCAGAATTTGGCCCAGAGCACTGCTACATGTGTGGGTGGACAGGGAGTGTTTCCCTCAAGCAGAAGTGAATGTATGGAATTTGTTACCATGAGAAGACACGGAAGCCAACTATCTAAGTGCATTTAAGAAAGACAGGCATATAAAGGAGGAACCAGAAGATCAAAGGAGACCGTGGGAAAGCAGGAAGGTAGAAAATAAATGTAAAGTTAGTTTTGTTAGGGAGAGTGGCTATTTCCTATGCAGTGGCACAGGACTGACAGAGCAGAACAGGTCTAGCCTAGTCCAGTACTATGCCCTGGCAGTGGACTCCACATCCTTCAGAAAAAAATTACTCCATCACTCTTGCCTGGCCATGTAGCACAGTATATTACAACTTCATCCAGTTCACTGGTTGGTCAGCTTCTCACAGGATGCGTTCCTAGCCCACAGAGCCACAGTCAGAAAGTGTTGCTTAGTGAGCAGCCCTGTTGCTCTCAAACTCTGTTACAGCCTTACTGGTGATCCAACACAGATTTCAAATGTGCCACTTCCCTTCTTGCTAAAACGCCACCCTCCCACAGCCATGAGGGCACCACGCACCACCTCACAGGGCAGAGGAGCTGCAGAGAAACTCACAGCATGGTTGTAACAGCTGGCTCTGCCACCAGCAGACTGTACCCAGATGAGTACCAGTAGTCTATGACAAAACCCAGAACACAGGCAGGTCTTTATTCCTTTCCTTAATGAAATTTCCCAGCTGGTTTCCCGACACTCAGTGTTTTGCCTTTCTATCTGCTGCACTGGAAAACGGGCAAGCTGATCATTTCAGTTTACTTGCTACAGCTCATTTGCTGGGCTAAGGATTTGATCACCTTGGGTGAGGATGATCTAACCTCGCATTACTTAACTCAAATGTAACACAAACAACATGCCCCAGTGCATGCCAGAAAGCATCCTCCCTTTCACCACTCACAGTACTGGAATACAACATGAAAGCTTCATAGCAGCTCTCTCTGTGTTACAGAAAACTGATACGGTCAGGCTGCTATGCGCGCAAAAAACTGACAGACATTTTCATTACAGGTGCCTTCATGGAAAATCAAACTACTCAGCATCCTTCAGACTGCCCTGCCGAAAGAGTTAGCCACAAATTAAACCAGGAAATATTGTTAGAGATTCTTTATGGTTTTCAGTTAGCAGAGGAATCAATGATGTAGGAAATTAACATACAGTACAAGTGCTCAGTCAGAGTTGTACATATTGTCCAAGTATAATCCCTCCATCAATTTCAACCGAAATGAAGAATTACAGATCAGGTGTTTTTAATAACTTCACAGGTCAAAAATGCAGTTTTGGCTGCAGCATCTCTTCCTGCAGGTATCAGGAAGAATCACATAGGAGGCAAATAGGGATTTTAATTTCCACCTATTCCTCATTTTACTCTCCCACTCACTATTTCTCATCTGACAACATGCTTGACTGTGCAAGAAGTAATTTCATCCAAATAGGTTCAGCCAAGCCTACCTGTAAGAGCTGCAGATTGTGAAATGTACAGATAGGAAATAGAACTGTATTAAATTTGTTATCAAGCAGTTGTCTGAATTGACAGCAAGTGAGCACACTAGTCAAAATACATGACACATCTGTTTGTTTTTTAAACTTGCTACCTCTGAATATTTTAACTCCTAGGAACAGAATGTTTTTTGTGATGTTGGGAGTGGAGGGAGAGGAAGACGTCTGCTCAAGCATGCCAGGGTAAAGGTTTTTTGCTACTCAGATTCCTTAGGACACTGATCTAGCGATCCAGCCTGTGCCACAGCCTCCCGAGCTCCGTGTCACCGCACGCACATCGCTCCACATACAGCGCGGAGCCCAAACTCCCGCTGAAGTCGAGAGGAGGTTGGCCGGGGCGCCGAGACGCGCCAGCACGCTGCCTTTCCCTGCCGACTGGGGGGTGAAACTTCGGAAAATGAGTTCATGAGGGAAAAAAACAGCAAAAGCCACTCAGGAATGCGTAAGCGCCCGGCTTTCCTCGGCGACGGCCCGCGCTAGGCACACACCAGTGCAATGCCTCCGTAAACACCGGGGAGGATTACTCGCTACTCTACTCGCAGGCAAGCGAGGCTCGCACGGCTCGGGCTCCCCGCCGCCACAGCCGGCTGCCGAGCTCCACGTCGCTGGCCCCCAAAACGCGGCGGAGACGCCCGCGTCCGGCCGGGAGGGGCAAAATGCGCCGGCCCCGACCCCCACCTGTGGCTGCCCGAGGCCCCGCGGGCGCCGCACCGGGCGGACCAGGCGCCCCGGCGCCGCGCCCGGCCGCTCCTGCCCGGCGACCCTCAGCGAGGTGCCGACACTCGTAGAGGTGGCGGAGCGGGAGCTGCCCGCGGGGAAACCCGGCCCGGCGGCAGGAGCCGTGCCCCGCAACCCCTCCCGCCGCACCCGGGGTCTCGGGGGGCAGTGCCCCGCCGCCACCGGGCTGTCAGCCCNCCCCCCGGGCGCTCAGCCCCCCTCCCCTGCCACGGCAGCGACGTCCCGGAGTGCCGCAGCCCAGAGTCCCAGCACGAGGAGCCGCGGGATCGCCATGCTCCGCTTCAGCTCCATCTCTCCCGCACCACCATCCTCCCCCCTGTTCCCGGCGCCGTGGGGGGCTCCCACCGCCCGTGCAGGCGGCGGCGACAGCGGCTGGGGCAGCCCCGCGTCGCCGCCCGATACCGGGCT
>VXAX01005661.1:65847-91732 GCA_013399835.1 Leptocoma aspasia
GAGGGCTGCTCCGCCGAGCGGCCTGGTTTCCAGAGCGCCGGGAGCGGGTGACCCACATCGGCGGGAGCTGCCGGGGCACCGGTCATCCCCCTACCTACGTGTGGCCCCTCTGGAGCCCCAGCGCACCACCCAGCCCCCCAGGGGAGGAGGACTTGGGGGCACCACCGGGACCCAGCCCGCCCCAAGCCGAGGCTCTGCCGGGATGAGCAGAGCCCCGCCTCACGCACACAGCACCCCCAGCCCCATCTGCCTCATGGGCCGGCCCTCTCCAGCTCCTCGCTTCGGCCACACTCTCCTCACCGTTCGGCCCCTTGCTCCGGGGATGTCGGTCACCCCACCGACAGGGAGGAGGAGGACCGGCAAGGTGAGGAGATCCACGCGTGCTCTCCAAGCAGGATTAGCTCGGGCTTGACCATTTATCCGCTAGCGGAAAAGTAGGGAGAGAGTTTATGAGGGAGATTTCTGCTGCCGCAGGGTTAGTAGAACGGCGTGGAAAAAGTCACTTACAGACAGTTTTTTAAAAAAAATCTGGCGCTGCCTTTTCGTAGGAGTTACGGTGAGAATCTGGGTTGAAAGGCGCCATAAGGAGCAATATCGTTACAACACGACGCAGCTCTTAGCACTGCCACAGCCATCAGCGTGCAGCACTTGCCCAGCAGCTCCTGCAACACTCTGGAAACCTGGCTGAACGGAGGAGTGCAGGGAAACTGCATTATTCCCAGGAGGGGGAAGGAGAAACTGAGGCACAACAAGCTCATATAATTCCACTCCAAACTCTGATCTTCACTCCCCAACCCCCAAGTAATTTGCATTTCTAATAGGAATTCCTAGGGGACTGGAGCAATGCCAAGAAGATTTCATTACTGGAATGGAAATGTCACTCCCTCCCCAGTGCCTCCTGCTGCAATGAGGTAGCTGGGAGGAGATACTGACAAAGCCATCCATTCGAGTGCTCCTGGGAAGTTTAGTTGCACGTGGGGACAGGAAATCGCTGGGATCAGGACAGCTCTTGGGCTGAGAGGTTCTGTGCTGGTGCTTGCTAAAAGCTTCATGCACACTCGCTGTCGCTGCTGCCTCTCCCCCAGATATCCATCCAATTACATGGTGTGTTTCTGCACTTAGGGCAACAGCAGCCTCCAGAAGGTAGCTACTTTTGCAAATTTTAGTTGTCTCATGAGAAAAAAATAATGGCCATTAGAATAATGACATGTTTCTATGGTGTTTTCCTTCTAGGGATTTCTTCCAGCCCTACAATTATAGAGGCTTACACTACACTGGTCCCATGGGCTCAGAAGTGCTCCAGTTGTAGCATGGCACAGGCCAGATTCAGGGTTGGTGTAAGAGAGCAAAGCTTTGCTGGAAGCAGTAGACCAAGGGGGATTTTCCCCATCAAGAGATCTGACTTCAGCTGTTCTGAGAAGGGCTTTGTGTTAACAGTGATAGGCAGGAAGAGCCATATGAAAATTGGACTGAAATTCCGCACACACTGCCAGTTGAAGTGCAAACTGCAGTGGGAAAACTCACAGAGGAGTGCAGTATCACCATGCAGAAAGCAAAGGAACTCGTGAATCTTAAATGTTTTTAGGAACTGGAGACAAATAAGTTCTCTTGGCCTCTTGTGGAACTCAATCAGCACCATGGCTTTATTCTTCAGGCTGTAACATCGGTGACAGTGCTCACTGTTCACACACACAGGACTGTTGCCTCTCTGGATTACATTCTTTCCTTACTTCTGCTGTAATAGGGTTTTGCCACATCTCACCAGACGTGCTGGGAAGTGTAGGTATATTCCAGAAAATGCCTGAATACCTATTATTGTTAGACAATAATCCAGAGGTGAATGGGAGACTTCTGAAGATGAAGAAAAAGAGAAGAAAGGACAAAAGAGAGGGAGGGAAAAGTGAGAAGGCAGAAGGAAGAGACTGGACTTCCTCACCGTCCTGTACTGTTCAGCCTCTTCTCACTACTGAGACCCAACAGGACATCTGGAACAGGTTATCCCAGTGAGAAAGCAAACCCCTCCATTTCCACATGAGAAGCCATAGCCCTAAAAGTTCAACACTGCTCCGTTGTCAAAGCAGTCAGTCTGCAACTGGATAGAAATTCCCTCTGTTTTGTACAAGCTGGTTTTTCTAGAGCTGCCTGGTTTGCACTGGGATTCAACAATTTGTCTGCTCCACCCTCCAAACTGGGATTTGAAAAGCAGCATTAGAGGGCAGATCCCTCATCCTGCATCAGGAAGCCATGGCAATGGCAAGAACAAGGATGAAGTGCCATTCAGGGTTTGCAGGAGTACAGGAGTAGCTCTGCTCTGCAGTGTAGGTGAGACCCATGATGGCTATTCAGGTGCTTCCTGAATGGGAGATCTGTTAAAGCCAGCATATTTAGTCTCAGACTGGAATAAGAGCTGCTCCCAGCTTTTTGGTCACCACCAGAGGCTACAGCAAGTGACAGGAGGAAGCTCCACGTGTGTGAGGGCTTTTGCAGTTTAGGGATGACTTCTCAAACCAATGCCCCAAAGCTGGCCCAGAATACAGTGACTGAGGAAGCACAAACCCTGAGGACTTTCCAAAATTTGACAAGGACACAGCTTGAGAGCTACTGGATAATGCAATGGCTTTTCAGGTCACTGAAAAGGACTAAACTGAGAATAAACTGTCTCCATTCTCTGCCCAACCCATCATAATGGATTGTTCATGTCAGATAATAATAGTGTTTAACGTGGCCACTTCTGAGGACCCAAATATAACTCTCCATCTTGGCATACATGTGGGACAACACTGGCCATCCCAGGACCCTGGGTATGGTATTTAAAGCCACATGTGGCTGCAGCAGCAACAACAGCTCACAAGAAGGCTGAAACTCATCCTGCCTGTGTCTGGGCTAAGCTTACCATAACTGAGTTATGCTGCTTATTTGGGAATTCTCTTAGCTACAGCTGAACTCTGTTCTCTTTGAATTTATATTATTCTACATCTCTTCCCTTCTCCTTTCTTGTCTTTCTCTCAACCACTTTCTTCAGTAAGCAACTGTGTTGAAATATTCCAGCCTCTCTGCTTCAGCCTCGTCCAGCTCTTACATCTTTCACATGTGCTGGTTTTAACGTCCTGTGTGAATAAAGAGAAGGACAGGGAACTCCATTAAAGACTTGCATTTACATTGTCTTCAGAATACAAGGATATCAGGTATGAGTCTGAGCTCTGTGTTCAGGCCTGATCCTTTCCTAGTTCCCAAACTCTCCCAGCTCTGCCTGGGTGTGGCAGATGGCATGGTGTAGATGAGGGAAACTAGGATTGGGTCACTGTACGATGGATCTAAATTTGGATTTTTCCCTAAGTTTTGAGGTTATCCAGTTTGGCCCCAGCCCAATCATAATCATCACCCCAAGCCCAAACATTGTTCCTCCACATGTCTGGGATGGTTATTTTTTTAGAAGTGATAAACTAACACATCATATGTGTTATCTGTCTTTTGTGATAAATGCCAAGCTGTCAGAATGAAAATGTCACATAAATCACACATGAAGTATTTACATTAAAAAAGATCAACTCATAAGAATTTTAAAAACCTTTCTGATGGTGCCATCATTCGCAGCAGGTTAGCCAGGTATTGCCAGTGTTTCCATTTCTGGAGTTGAAATAAACACAGCACATCAAAACAGAGTCATCAAACAAAACCAAAATGTATTTAACATGGTGCAACAGTCAATGCCATAAGAAATCACCATAGAAGTATGCAGAGTTACATATAATCTACACATATCAATATGACTTTACAAATTTCATATTACATGTTGATACACACAAAATGGACTTGGGAGGAAGCACTTGTTGCCAGCCCCTCTGGGGGCTCAGTTTCTTACCTACTTGTAAGGTAGGGTGAGACAACACTGGTTCTGAAAGTGACCGTATATATTGCGATTGTATTGCATTCTCCTGTGAGTCAGAGTGGATAATCATCTCCACCAGCCATGTGGCAAAATGGTATGGAGTTTGCTCAGCATACAGTCATCCCTTCTGGGATGGAGGTTTGGCAGGTGCGAGGTCCCTGGTGGATCCTCAGTGTGGCCACAATGTCCTTGGACCAGCCCCTGGCTCTCAGAGGGGGCCAGGCCAGGGGGGCAGAGCCCCCAGCCCAGAGTGCAGTGGCACACTCTGTCAGGACCGGACACCTTCTGGATTTGGAGAGGCTGGCACTACTTCTGGAAGGTGCTACACCTGCTCCAGGGGAAGCCTTGCAAGAAGAGCCTGGAGCCCCAGCAGCAGTGGCCAGTGGGGCTGGCTCCCAGCAGTGCTCCCTGCCTGGGGCTGGGGTGGCACCACATCTCGCCTGGGAAGGTGAAGTGGGCTAAAGACCAAAAGCCCTCCTCAGGGCACACAGAAAGCTGAAAGGTAATCTAAGCAGTCCTACAACTGCTGTAATAGACACTGTGGGTGGAAGAGATTCCTAACAGCTCCAGACTCTCTGTGGGAGGGTTAATACCATACTATCTTTCCCTCTCCAGCCCCTCTCCCCTTGTCAAGCCTGTGCTGCTGCACTCAAGTCGAAGGAATGAAACAACCACAAACCAGGCCTACTGTCCTAAAAACGGTGGCATTAACAGGGCACTAATCTACATTATGGCTCTCAACGATTGCTATCAGGGGTGGAGCTGGACAAGGTAAACTACAGCTGGAAATGCAGCAGCATCTCTGCTGCAGACCAGGCAGGGCAGTGTGACCAAAGGGCATTTTGCTATATCGGTGTACATCACTGCTCCTGAAAAAAAGTCCCCAGCACGTCTCAGGGGCTTCATTTGTGGCTGTTTGAGCAGTCAGTGACGTTGGTGCCATGAATACCTTACTTTTGCCCAATGGAAGATAATTACACCCTGAAAGATATCCTCACTGGCAAAACCCCAGGAAAACTGTAAAGTAGAAGTGAGAGAACTGAAAAAAAGGGAAGATGACAGTGAAGCGAGAGGAGAACATGAACAAAGGAGAGAAGGAATGACAGAAGAAGAAGAAAAAATATTGGGGAAAATAAAATTTAAAAAAGCACCTCATTTGGGGTTTGCAGGAGGTGACTCAGCACCTGCAATTCTGAATTCTCCTTCTGACTTGACTCTGGCTGGCTGTGTGCCTTGTGCCTTGCTCTAGCTGAGGTTCTTACCTTGCAAAGCATCCAGGAGGGCAAATGTACTGGCAAAGCACAAGCATTTAAAATCCTCCAGCAGCCCCAACAATCAAATGCTGTGACTGAAGTGTAAAAAAAAGAATGAGGGTGGGATGGGGTGAGAGGCAGGGAATCAAGGAGCAGAGGAAGGGTGGGGAGTGAAAGAGTGAGAGGAATGGGGAATGAAAGACATGGGAGACCAGGTGGAGGGGGAGAAAATCTTGGGAATGAGGTTAGGTGTTGGTCAGAGTCTCTATGTCCTCTTGCAATGGCAGGGGGAAGAGCTGAAACTCATCCTGCTGACCTGCTGTAGAGACTGATGCTGGCAGGCTCCCCACCGGTGTCACCTCTGCAATCCCTGTCCCAGAGCAGAGACGCCAAGTGACCACAGAGGCCTGTCACAGAGAGGTTTCTAGGCAGGAGGAACGCCTGATGTAGAAATGCCGCCTGTCCTGCCCCTCCGGCCTGTGCACGATCAGGACAGGGAAGAATCGGGCATCGTGGTAGTTTGGGGGGTTCTCGTTGACAGCCAGCTGGCTGGAGTAGGAGCAGCACTGCTCATCCTGGCAGCCCCGGTCTGCAATGCTGCTGCTGCGGCTCCTCCAGAGGCCTGTCCTGTGGGAGCCATGGATGCGGCAGAGGGAGAAGCGGCTGGTGTTGAGGGAGAGGCGGGAGTTGCCGCTGCAGCTGTGGAAAGCGTGGCGTGAGAAGATGGAGGAGGTGCTGGAGGCACGGTTGCAGCGTTCACAGCCGTGGGCCGTTTCTCCGTAGCGACACACCGTGTAGCTGTTGTAGGCCGCGGAGTTGGCCAGGTCCATGAGCATGGCCTCCGAGTAGCTGGGGATCAGCTGCCGGTTGGTGCAGATGTGCCACTCCAGCTCGGTGCTGTCCTGCGTGGTGTCCCGGGGCATGCGGTACCGGTACAAGGGCTCCTCCGCCGTCGTGGGCACCGTGTACTCCAGGCCCAGCAGCTTCTCCACATGGTAATGGACATAAGCAGTCCGATACTCTATGAGTACCCTGAGCGGCCACGAGATCATCAGGATAGCTGCCACCCAGAAAGCATAATGGGACACGTACCACGGGAGGTGGTCCGGGTCTCCGTAGGCCATCATAAGCTCTTTAAAATCCACATTTTTGAGCTGCATGCCTTCCCTCACCTCCATGTAGTCATCCAGCCCCTCGATCTCCGTGAAGAAATGAGCTCTCTGAGTCAGGTAAGAGTTCTCAGACTCAATGTTGGCAAAGCTGAAGCACTTGGTGAACCTCAGCTTGGTGGCTGTATAGCTCTCCAAGCCCAGGAGCTCCTTGGAGATGTCCTTGTATCCACAGTGAGAGTAGTCAAACTCAGCTTCAGCCACGTGTGTGTTGACCCTCTCATGGTAGACCTGTGTGGTGGTGTAGGCATCACCGTTGCGGTACCGGGTCACCTGCCGGGTTCGCCGTACGAAGTGGTAGCTGATGGCCTTCCACCAGATGCATGGAGTGGCTTGCTGCATGCGGTTGATGCACTCATACACACTGTCCACATCTGCCTTGTACTGCAGCTCCCTCTTGACGTGGCAGTGCCAGCACTCCACCAGGTACACCACATACAGCATGGAGAGGAAGGCCAGTGGGATATAAACATAGCCGTCCGAGCACGGGCTGTCATGGTAGATCATAGACTTGCCCTTGAAGGAGCTATCGAAGCTGAGCTTGGTGACTCTGGCCAGCTGACACCAGGCCACCGCACCCAGGCAGCCATACATGAGGATGGAGAGGAGGAGGCATTTCCAGTGGGACTCTCGGCACATGCAAGCGCTCAGGGACTGTTTCACGGGGCGTTGCTTCAATCACACCGCCGTGCAAGGGGAGAGAAAGACAAAGAGAGAGCGAGGAACCCGTCAGTCACGCTGCTTTGCACAACACACACAGTGGCTGCTGCCATCAAGGCTGCGTCTGGCTTTTCCCTTGACTGCCTGAGAACTGGGACACCACCCTACTTAATATAAATGTCAATATAAACCGAAACACCCTGCCATGGATAGAGGGCTCTGGAAAAAGCTGTCTTTTTTTGCTTTCTTCTGGCTCTGGGGAGGGAAGCTGTTTGTGCAGCAGTGATTCGCTGTGCCCTGGTCAGATGGGCACCTCTGCGGGGAACAAGGTAAGTCCCCACCTCATTCTCCCTGCCTGCCACCAGCATCATTTACACACCCTGCCATCTTCAGAGGTCGAGAGCGCTGAGCAGGTGAACAGCCAAAAGTGTGGGGCTGTGGAATTGCCCCTTTGCTTTGTGAATGCCCCGTGCTTAAGTTCTCACATGCTGCTGTTGGGGAGGCACAGGAGCAGTGTCTGTCGCAGAGCTGCAGCCCCACAGATTGTGCCAGCACAGGAGGACCAGCACTTCACGAAGCTAAAGCTGCTGCCTGACTCAGAGCTGACTCACATCCAACCCTGAAACCTACCAAATGATCGACACCATTTTCTTGGAGATGAGCCATCAGGAAAATGACTAGATTCAAGCACATTTAAGCTGAAAAAATTGTCAAGATTACAGCACGATGCAGCATTGCTTCAGGCTGGTTACACCAGCTCTGACCTAAAATACTTGAAAGCTTCAGTGTTGAAGCTAAGGGTGTATGCGTGAATATTTAAAACAGCACAGCTCCCTCTTTCAAGTCCCAAAAGTCAGGTTGGGAGCAGAGCTGGATTCACACTCCTGTACTCCCACTTCATCCCCTGAGAGGGCACAATTGCAGTCCTTACCCCAGCCCTGGTGCAGTGAATCAGCTGCATTGTCATGTGATGTTCAGCTATAAAGAAAAATGCCAAATGGAGCCAAGCAACTAGCAGAAACAGAGTTGTGTCCCTGCAAAGAGCAGCAGCAGCATGAGTTACACCACTGGCTGGCAGCTGTCTGTCTGTAGAGAGTGCATGAAGAAAGATCCCCACTGCCCTAGTAGGTAATGAGGAGGGCTGTTTGCATCCCTTTTGTTACTGCCATCCTCTACCTCTCTCCTAACTGAGGAAATGACAGTGAGAAAGCAGATACACACTGATACTCATGCATCATCATGCCCTCTGCCGAGCCTGATTTCATGCAAAAATAGAAGCACAGTGTTACTCCTTCTCCCAAGGGCCCACCTCTAATGCATCAAACTGCTCCGTAGATGCCAACAGATGCTAGGTTCAGGAAATGTCTTTCTTTCTCCACAGATAAATTTCTCCCCCAGTAAAGCTTATCTTGGATCTACAGCAGTTAGGACTCAGTAAGTGATCTTGAACCAGCAAGGAATTTAAGAAGCAGCATCTTGTAACTCAGGAAATAATAGCATGGCGCCACTGGAAAGAGGAGTTTGCTGTCTTCTCAGTAAGATGGAAGCATTGGCATCTAACTTGGCAGGGCTGTAGGGTCGGATTTAATACTGCTTTGCTTTTTTGTTTTTTCCTGAGACAGAGAACCACTTCTAAGTAACCATAGAGGGTTTTACGACTTGCTGTGAACACTGCAAAACTAGATTTCATGAGGCTTGGTTTTGATTTCATACCTTCTAATCTGACACTGTGTAAGTACAGAGCAATTTTATTGACTTTAAGAAGTTACACCAGTATACACTTGCAGGGACTTAGGGAAGAATCTGGTCCTTGATTCTCCCTGATGCAGCCAGAAGGAATCTGTAAAAAAATTTATATTCTTATCCCAAAACTTTTGTACATGTGTCAGAATGAAGTATAATTATTCTGGGCTGTATTCTGGCTTCTGTATTCTCTTTACAGCAGCTAAAACAGATGCTAAGTGGGTTATAAAGTACAGAGTACATAACTTTTGTAGGTAGGGCAGTGAAAAAAACTCAGTATAGGTAAGAATAAGGCTGTTTTTCTGAGCCTTTTACATGAAACTTAGAGGAAAGCCACAAGGTGGCTTCAGGCAGTCCCTAAATCAGCTAAAAAATAACTAGAGAAGTTTTGGGAGTGAATCCCCTACGTGCAGTCTATGTGCAGGCATGGAGAGTTTCAGCTCTTGAAACTCTCGTCAAACGCCCACTGCTCAGTCTCAGTGTGGTTACTGCCCCAATGTAGGCTTCTGCCCCAGCTGTACACTGGACCCCAGGTCAGTGCCCCAGCCCCTCCTGACTCATGGGAAACCCACTGGAAATTACTGACTTTTAGTCTTTGTCTCTTCTTGACATGAAACTAGAGTTTTTAACTTCTGTAGTAATGTAAAAATATAAACTGTAATGAAGCTCTATCCCCCTTTTTTTTTTTTTCTCCCCTGAAGGTTTTTTGAGGTGAAGAAAACTTTAAACATTAACATCTCTCTATTCCAGGTCCTGAGACTGCGCAGAAGGAATGGCAGGACAATATCCTAACACATGAATTTGTGCTCTCATTCAGGCTTCTGCAGGTACCTCTCATTTAAAATCACTTATGGTTCACACCATGAACAGTGCCAGTGGACCCACCAAAAAATGCCCAGCAGTCAGTTTTACTGTGAGTGCTTAAGCTGTCCATGCAGCTCCAGGAGCCCCATTTTTTTCTCTGACTTGTTGGAAGCACTGTCAGCCTGGCCCTGGGCACAGCCAGGGGACAAGGCTGTCCCATGCCAGTTAGGACACTATTTGCCAAAGGCACTGCAATGCCACCTTCCTTTATCTCACTTGCTTTGACTAACAACTTCTCTGTGGTCCAGCCTAGAACCCACAGGCTGGCTTCTGCCCAAGGGGTGGTTCAACCAGCCCTGCTGCTTAGGGCTATCAGAGGCCATATCAGAGTGGGCAAATGCCTCCTAATGTGCTTATCTCGATGAAACGCCATCTTCCCTTTGGGGGATGAGAGAGCTCTGGTTCCACCAGTCCTAGAGCCACACCCAGCTGGGCTGGCAGTAGCTCAGAGGTTTGCAGGTCCAAGATGACATTTCAGTATCCATCCTCTGGAGGCACTTCAAAAATGGTCTTCAACCCACTGCACTGAAAGGGCTGGATCAGCCCAAGACAGATTTTCTCCACTATTCTCACAGCAGCCTGCAAAAAAGGCAGCTTCTTTCCTCTTTGCATTAGTGAAGACATGCAGCCATAGAGCCCACTGCCACATCTGATTCACCTACCAGTCCAGTTCAGCAGGGCCTTCATGTTCAAAACCCTCTGGTAAAAAGCACATGTTCTTTCACCTGGCTTTTCTGACCCACTGTGTCACTCCTGCTGTTGTTCCTAAGCAAAGTCCACTCTCTGCAGATCCTCAGTTATAAAAGGATCTTTTCCAGGGTCTACCTCCATAGCTGTCCTGCCCGTTTCACGTTCTGACCACGTTCATCTGGCTTATAACCCCCTATTTCTCCTTCTGTTTGCTCAACTAATTATCTAACACAATTATACCATTAGAAACACTATTAGAATATTTGTAAGAAAGACATGGAATAGAACATAACTACAATAAAGGTATCAGACATTCAAAAATCTAATAAGGAAATATATCTTTTCATCTCTCTCTGCATAAGAAATTCATTAATATGTTAAACCAGTGGCTCTCAGACTTTATTAATTAACATACCACCTTCTTACAAGAATTATGTTTGTGGTACTGTGTGGAATTTTCTTCTTTCCGTGCATTGTGTTTCAGATATTTCAATCTGAAACACAATGCACAGAAAGAAGAAAATTCCATAGGGCAAAGCTTGTATTTCTGGATGAGTACAATAAATGCTTAAGGAAACTAATAATTTCCATGATAACTTGGGCTAGCCAGCGAACAGGAGTTGCATCCTTTGAGGAATGTTGTGGCACCTGTGTTGTTTTGATGTGGAATAAGAGCATAACCCCTGGAAAATCTTAATAGAGAAACATAATTGAAGAAAGAAAAGACAGAGAGCCTGACAGAAAGCCAGAGCCAAGCAGAGACTAGAATAGATGGAGGCTCAGGTGTCAGGCACTCTGTCGGCAAGCTAGGACTAAAGGGCTTGGCTCTCTAACCCAAACCAAGAGAGATGTCCTCCCTCTCCTGCTTGTGGGGGGCTTTGCTTTGGGCTTTGCTTCCAACATTGACCTGAGAAACATCCTGACATTAAATGAGGCACAAGTTGCCCAGAGAAGTTGTGGATGTCCCATCATTGGAAGTGTTCAAGACCAGGTTGGACAGGCTTTGAGCAACCTGGTCTAGTGCAACATGTCCCTGCCCATGGAAGGGAGCTGGAACAACAGGAGCTCTGAAGGTCCCTTCCAACACAAATTGTTCTGTGATTCTATAACCACATATTGTGAAGAGGAATGGATTTGTCAAATCAAATGTTTCACCCAAAAGGTCCTGACTTCCTCTGATGACAGCACGAATTGTAAAAATCTCCTGTTATGAATGGAATGCCATGATGCAGCACAGCTGAGCTGTCAGTATCACTGTTTATGAATTTCAAGTTGTGTTAAATACACATACTATTAATAACATCTTGCTAGTCTCTGGCATGCTGCTGAACTGCTTTCAGAGGCCTCCCTTCTCATTGCACCTGACTGGATTGGAAACTCCTGGTAACTCTTACCGAAACTATCCATAATCACATGCCAAAATCCACTTAACTCGTCCACACTTAAAAGCAGCAACCAAAAATATTTTCCAAATTCTTTAGCAGATATCAGCATGAATGAGGAAAATGCCATGAGTGAGAGGTGCCATGAGTGGGGAGGGCTGTGGGTGTCTGTGTTGTGAACCTTGTGGAGAGTGACAAGGTTTAGGGATAGCCTGCCCTGAGCTGTCCCTGGCCCCAGGCAATCAGTCAGCCCCACAGCGCCGCTCTGCATTTGACTTTTTTGGCTCATCATTTCTAGAAAGCTCAGATAGAGCAAAGGCTGTGTACCACTCAGTCAGCTCCATATGGTTTGTTTGCTCTCTGGTGGTGTGGAGCACTGTGAGACACTAAAATAATAGATGCTATTTAATTGGTGGCCATAGTTGCTGGAAAATAGTCTGGAAATCCCTAACTGCTGATGGAGAACTGGAATTTCAACTGACACCTGTAGGAGACAGGAGTTTCCAGGCTGGCAACATTACCATTATTTCTTCTTTAAGAAACTCAGCTTGCAAATGATAAAACATCCAGGCAGTGGCTGAAAGGGCAACTGCCTTCAAAGGCACCCTCTGATGGCAGATGCCCAAGATCAAAAGCACGTTTGCAAGGGCTGAGGTGAAGCCTCCTTTGCACAGGCATACCCACCCAGTTCCTCCTGGCTCAACAGCAGGCAGGTCAGGTTCCAGCTGCAGCAACTATAATTAAAACCATTCAAACGTGTTCTGTGTTACAGGAGTGTGCAGATTTGGGCTGTTAATCTTGCCTAGTGTAAAGAGGTGGAGAGAGTGAGTCGAGGAGGTGTGCACAGCCTGGCACATCCCCTGCTTAACATCTGGAGCCGAGCGTGCTCTGGTGGCAGGAGCAAAGGCCTGGTGGTGAGGGTTTTGGCTCTCTGACCCATCCCCTGACTCCTCACAAGTGACCAGATTTAGGACACTGGTAGGTAAGTTGTACCTGGTAACCACCCTAAGTGAGCCTGAAAGTGACTGCACTGAGGGTGGCCAAGAATGAAAAAAAATTACTTTCCCTCAAACCCTGACTTTTCCTTAAAAGGCATCTTCAAAACGTAACACTGATGCTAAAGAATGAGAACAACACATTTCTAGATAAGCAAATTGTGCTTATGATTCTAGGTCCCCTTTCTCTTGATGGGTACATAGAATAAATTAATTCCTGAAGGCAGAAGCCACGGTGGTCTGTCTATTCCTGTTCTTCTAAAGGAGCTCCCCACCTAGCAGGAGGAGGAAGGGCCACACTCAAAGAAGCCCAGACTGATTCCACCAGCCCAGGTTTTTGTATGCCTAACCTGAAACTCTAGTGCCTCTGTTTTGCCAGTGTTGGCTCGCTGCTTTTGCTGGCCTCTGGATACAAGTGTGCCTGATAGCAGGACTCAGCCACCAGCCATCCACTAGTGGCAGGGATTCTTACTAGAGAATAAACAACCAGACAGTTCTTGAGCCCTTACAGGTAGTCACAGAAATTTCTCCTACCAACTTTGCACGGTTATGCTGGGTCAGGAAGGTTCAGCTTGTACTACAACCCAATTTACATTTACACTTTAAGACTGGGAGACACTGTGCCTTCTCTTCAAAGCTCCTGTGTCTCACAGGCAATGCAATTTCACTCTGCCATCCTATGGACAGCCCAGAAACCAGTGACTGGTAAAAGCTCTTCTTCCATAAATAGAGATGTTTTAACTGATAGTCTAAAAGTAATTAAGAACCTGCAATTCCTTTTGAAATTTGTTCTGGTGATGAACTTCTATTGCCTTCTACTGTAATTTTGTCTCACTTCAGCCCCCATTCATGGCAGTGAGGATGCCCATTCTTCAAGTGATGAAAGACTTCTTTTATATGACTGCCTTCTCACTCAGAAGAGACTTCTCCATTCTAATTATGACATCTCTCAGCCTTCTTTTTAAAGGAATTTAAAGGAGACCGTCTTCAAGTCCTTCACTTCACTGCTCTACCTCTTCCTGGTGCTCTGCTCTCTCTTCAGCACCTTGAGATCCTTCTTAAGTGTGTACCTTGCAAGTAAATACAGGACTTCAGCACTTATTCCACCGACATCATTGCAAGAAATAAAATCACCTTCCACTCCCACTCATTCCCCCTTTTTACTGTCTTCAAGGATTGTATTAAGAGATTTCTGCCCAGCAACATCCCAGGAGTTCATGTTCAACCTCTCACTCACTTGGCTCCCAGGTATTTTTTGAGTCATTCTTTCTTAGGACAGCTGAAAGGTTGGCTGCACTCTCCACCCTGAACTGTGTAACCTCAGATTTGGCTTTGGATTGAGTAACTAAATTATCAAATGAAGGAGATCTCTAAAGAGAATTGAGCTCATCTCATCATTATAGACCTGCCTGCTAATGTTTGTGCCAACTGTAAATGTTACTAGCAGTGGTTTTATGCCTAATTCCAGTGAACAGTGTCAAATCTGGTAATTATTCCTGCAGAACTCTGCCAGTCTAATAGCTAAATACCCCATTAACTTATACAAGACAACTGTTTTCATGAAGCTAAGTGCCAATCACAAAAACAAGGCTGTAAGCATTATGTGGACACTGAGGCGCTCCTCACATTTCCAGTGTTCACTGCCAGGAATAATTCCACGAGCAGTTCTGCATACAATACTAAGAGAAAACCTCCCAAAGCTTCAGTAGAGCACATTATCACCTAGCTTGCTATGTATGACCTTCATCAGTAGCTGTATTTTACTGCAGAAGTAGCTGTGTAGCAGTGTGGGCTTGAAGCATCTCTCGTTCTAGCTGCCTCAGTAGTGCTCAAGGCATGCAAATGCTTATGGTGACACTGAAAAAACCCTTGTTTTGTCCCCTGCTGATTTTGACTGGCACAATAAATTTGAACTGAAAGTTGCCAAACTGTCACCAATAGAAGGGGAAGAAATAGCCTGTGATGTCTAAAGGAAATACGCCAAATTATTTTGGAGTCACATTCTTTAAACATTTGACCTACAATTTTGACTTATCCTTGCTATCTCTCCATATGTGTCTGTTGACAAAATTACTTTTTCCTCTTCTGTCAGACTTTATTCTTCAGTCTCCTTGAAAACTCCAGCATGAGCTGTATAAGCAGAAAATATGCTGCCACAGCATGAATTTATTCTGTTTGTTTTGTGGACAGTTCGGGCCCAAGCTTGACTGTCTGTGCCTGGTTCACAGACAGGTACCTGTGTTCCCCAATTTCAAAAGCATTAAAATTCTCATTTGGGGAGATCACGTCAAAAGCATTTCCTATCCTTTTAAATCCCACGTGTGTTTGTCCTTGGTGGCTGACCTCAAGAGCTGCAAATTTGCTGAAGGAAAATGTTATCATGTCTAAAATGAAAGAATGAGAGAAAACAGAGGGTAGCAAAAACGTGGCCTGAATAGAATTAGAGAAATGAGGGGGAAACATGGAAGGTGGGAAGAAGTGAAAGAGGGAAAAGGATAGCCAGGACACGCTCCAAATGCCACTGAGGCAGGGGGATGGTGCTGGCAGGTGAGGATAGAGAGCAGTCAGCCTGGGCAGGGGCAGAAGGGAATCACACCCAGAGAAAAGGAGCTGGGTGAAGATTAATGGAGGCAGCACTGAGTCTGACAGCACCAAAGCATCCTATGAGCCAGCAGTTATCCCAGCCCAGCCACGGCCTGGAAAGCAGATACTCCTGAATGGCTGCTTTCTCACTCCTGGGAACTTCTTCAAAAAACAGATCTATGCCCCTCTCTCCTCCCCACAGCCTGGGGGGTAGGATAAGGCTGTGCTAAATTGAACCAGAGATTCCCATGGAGGTGAGGGCGTACTGCAGGGCCAATGCTGCACCTGTGGCTTTGGGGCTACAGGGTGACTTTACTGTTTTCAACAACAAAACAACCCCACATCTTGTGATTACTCGTGTAAGCAGAGTTAATATTGTATTTTTTTCCTCTCTTATTTAGCAAGAATAATCTTCCTATCCATGGGGAAAAAGGAATGGGGGAAATACTGACAGAGGACTGCAAAGAAAGAGATAAAATCAGATAAGAAAAAAGAAAAAATGGTGGATAAATTAACACCAGTCATAACCGAATTTGGCCCTGTGGATTTATGCTCGTGATTAATATATCCCAAGGAGATACTTGACAGGGAAAGGGTAATCAATAACCACAAGTCATATACTCTGGCAGGTGGTGACCAGAGTCTGGATGAAAGCAGAATTTTGTCTCTAACTATGACAGACTCCTCAATCTTGGTCAAGGCAGGGCAGGGGACAATGTTCCACCTCCTGATGGCTGGATATAACACAGAGAGGACCACTGAGTCCTTGCTAGACTAGCCCTAGGCTGTGCTATTAATCAGAACTGAGGAGAGCCCTTACACCAGGACCAGCCTCTGGTGCTGAGAAGGGCTTCACCACTTCTGCAGTGGACAGGGATGATGCAAGAGCAAGGAGATTTCTATCCACTGTCCCCAGGCAGCCACAATAGATATGGGTGCAGCTATCATCTTCCAGCTCCTTAGGTGATCCGGGTGAAAGACCAGCCTAAGTCTGGGGTGACCAGGGAGATGACAATTGCAGGAGAAGTGCAACCTCTCACTGCTTTCCAGGGCTAAATGAACTCCCAGGTCAGATGCTCATTAGTAGAGTGAGAAGGAGCCTGACAGGCTGTGCTAACCCAGACATTGGTGTAATGGTGGGCAGAAGTGCTCCTTCACCATGTGACCCAATCCTGGCACCACATGGGGTATCAGTAATAAAGCCTGGTAAGAAGAAAGGGAGATATTACAACAGTCATCTCATCAATCCCCTCCTGGGGAGCCTGAAACAAAATGCCTCCTGCCGTCCGTCTTGAACAGCAAGAAGCCCATTACCCCTAGCTCCTGCTGAGCCAGTAGCAAGGAAAGGGAAATACAAGGCACAGAAGGTAACCAAAAAAAGGCCATTTGGCATCAAAGATAATCTCCATCCAGTCCTTGAACACATAGATTGGTTGCTGCACATCTACTTGCTTGTCTGCCACAAAACTCCTGTGAGAATAAAAAACTTCCTGCAGGCGGGGGCCATGATGTCAATGCTTAGCAGAAATGCTGTTACTAGGTTTGAAAACAAGAACCTGCATCATGCACTCCACATGTTTATAGCGTCACTGGCTCATTCGTTGGCAACTGCCCTCCTGTGGTGAGCAGGGATTGTCTGGTTTCTCATGCTTTAAATCCCTGTGGAGACATAATCTCCTCCTTCCATCAAGGAAGCTGTCAGGGGGAACACCTCAGGGTAGGCAGGTGCACAAAATGGTAGTGTTAAATCCTTTCTGCAGCAGAGCCTATTGCAGGACAAGTCAGAACTATGAAAAGACACAAATCTTGCTGATCCACCTGAATTTCAGATGCTAGGATGCCCCTGAAATACCATACAAAGACAGCCTGTTATTTCACACTAATCATCCTCATGAATTCAACCCAGCATCTGAAGAGGAGAAAAGCAGAGGTCAGGACAGAAGGAGCCTACAGTACTCTAAAATGTCAGATTCAGAATTAGGTCCTGCAGGATACTTCTGAGTTCTTCAAGCAGAAATAAAGGAAATCCCAGAAATAAAAGTCATTTGGACCCCTGCCAACATATCTGCTGCTCATTACAGCAGGATGGGAAAGCCACTCGGTACAATACAAGGGTGCATATGTGATTGTCATGAAGAATTTGGCCCTAAACACATCCGTAAGTGATGCTTCCTCATGCTGCTCCAAGGAAAACTGTGCAGTTGCATCTTCAGTGCCAAGGAATCCTAGCAACAAAATGGTCATGATTTACAAAATAGAAATCAGAGCTATTTTTGTGGCAGCCTTTTACAAGATCACCAAAATGCTGCACTAACAAAATTACTGCTTTTCCCCCAAAATTGCTGATGTTGCTGCCACTGGCTTTTGACTCCGTACCAATAAAAGGAGCATATTTGGAGGCAGAGGATTTTTCCCAGTAATGCCAGTACTGGGTATGAGTTTATCAGGAAAGGAAAGCTGGGATTCAAGCCGCCTCAGAGCAAATGAGTAACTCCAAGAACAGGTTTTTTTTCTACACTTTAAGAACCCATCGTACTTAGGTCATGTTACCTACTCCCCTGCCTTGAATATTGGTGGTTTCTAGTAGACACAAGGTAAATTTTACAGGTATAACTAAATGACTTACCTCAACACTTAACAGTTAACTGATAAAAGCATCACACAACCACAGGAAAGCTGCTGGGATGGAGCTCCCAGCCACTGTTGGATTAGTAAGGCCAAATGAATGACATGAGCCATAGCTGGCTGCGTCACTTGGTATTTTGCAGCCTCCCTCATGCCTAGGCAGCCATGTCCCCCCACCACAGCCAGCCACGCTGCACAGAGGTGCCTGGGCAGGTACCCTTGCCCCTGCTCCCACACTGCAGGGACATCCTAAAAAAGGGCTGATGGCAGCACCCATCCATCTGTTCGTCCTGTGGCTGCAGAGTGGAGCGATCCTCAGCAGCGTGCTCCAGCCTGTGAAAGCCAGACCCAGCTCCCTGCACCCTTGGCATGCTGCCAGCAGCACAGAAGTGCCACAGCCCCCGGGGATCAGCCAGGTGCAGCTTGCTGACTGGAGCACTGGTGTCCACTCAGTGGCTTTGCTGAGATAAAGTGAAAATTGACACCAGCCAAGGGCAAACAGAAGGGACAGTGGGGGACACTGCTTCAGTCCTTGAGGGATGGGAACAGCGGGGAAGGGAGAAGGGGAGAGTAGCTATCTGCCAGCCTCTGTGCTTGACAAAGTCTCATCTGGGTTCAACAGCAATCCTGTACCGCTTGCTTTGCTCCCACCTTTACACAGGTGATGCAGCTCCCCAGGGGTGAGAGAGGAGCAAGCAGGGAGAGGAGGCTGGCTGTGCTCCAGCAGGTGTGTGCTCTCCTGTGCTGTGCACACCATCAGCCTGCAGCAGGGGATCTTAGTGCCATAGTCCAGTGGTGTATAGAAGCTCGTTCCTTCCCACTCCCAGGTTCCTAGGGTCGCTGGTGCTCTCCTCATCCTTGAGGAGCACGTCCTGTGCTGTGCTGTTCTCACCACTGCCACAGGTCTTGTGTCCTGCCCAACCTTCCCTCAGCCTCAACATGGGGAAGTGAGGGACTGATCTGAAGCCAAGCTGGACAACAGCTACAGACCAGTTTCCCTGAGGGAAAAAGCAGAGAGCCAGTAAAGACATCCTTGAGAAGAAAGCTGGAGAGGTGTTAGTTCCACACCAGTTCTCTAGTTTGCAGCCTAGTCATTGAATGCCTCTGTTTAGAGACTTCATAAATGAGAAAAATAGTTCATTATTATGAATCCCTTTTAATCTTTGCTCAGTCTAAAGACACACCTTGAGATTTGAATGAAGGATATAGAAACAGCTCTCAAGTCCTCACGACAAATATGATCCTGGACTGATCCGAGCTCCTGTGAAGTGTGGGAAAGTCTTTCAAAGGGACCTGTGAGTGAAGGTTTGCCCAGAACCATGGTATTTTATTTTTACCCTCACTTATTTGCAATGCCATCCTTTTATCTAGCTAAACCAGAACAACATGGCTCTGTGATTTGAACTGTCAACTTCTACCCTTCCCATGTGTGACTCCCCTTCAGCCACACCTCAGCAGAGGCAGTGGCAGCTCCACAGTGCTGGGCTGCTGCAGCTCAGGCTGCAGCCATGCCAGGTCCTTCATGCTGCTGAGCTGAGCATCCCTGGCAATAACACCCGGCCACTACTCAGGCTTCAGCTGCTCTGTCAGATTTGGGGAGTGTGTTTCCCCATCTCTGCACATTGCTGAACACAGCTGTGACCTCAGTGCTGTCAGGTTTTTATAATGGTGCTCCAGTTAAGAAAAGGGAATATCCCAGCAGCTAAGGCTTCCCTGGGAGAAACAAGTTTTCATTATAAATATAATTTCTCTCTTCCTCTTGCTTCTCTGTGACACATTCTGCAGCAATATGTGACAGCACAGCAGGTGAAAACTTCACTGAAAATTCATTTTAAAACCTAATGGTTAAAAGGGATCCTGAGAGCCAGGACACCTGGTTTTTATTTCTTGCCTTGACTTTGACCCATGGCATGCTGTCAGCACACCTTCTTACAGCTCCTGAAGACACTGAAAAAATAGCACTTATAAAGTGATTTCACATGACCATTGCAGCAGCACGCTCCAGGAAGGTACATCATCTGCATGTGAGCTCTTGCACCCTGCCACTCTGAGTACCAGCTGGTGGTCAGCAGAGGATTTAGCTCCTTGCCCTGGCCTGCTGACAGGCAGTCCCCTGCAGAGAACCATGGAACATCTCAGGCCTGAAGACAGACTGTCCTCCACACCTCTTCAGCACATGCCCTCACTACACTCCTTTTCTACCAGGTACTGGCACTACGGCCTGGCCACCTCACTCTAGGAAGCCATGAGGGAGCTGTTCTCTTTATTTTTGGTATTTAGAGGGACCCTAACGCTGGCAGAACTCTACTGGCAGATGCTACCACCCCAGCCTCCACAGTGCTCTGTGCTCCCTCTGCCCATTGCAGGGTCGGGGAGATGACACGGCTTGTTCCTGTGGGCGTGTTGTACTCCACAATTCTCGGGCCAGCTCCTAAGGGCAACCAATCACACGAGTATGAAGAAGGCCTCCAGCCATAAATCCATCACCACAAATCACTTCTCTCCCAAAGCCATGACCTGCAGAAGTCTCTGACTGATCCCACTCTCTTCCCTGGTGAGGTCACGTTATTCAGACTCCTCATTGCCAGTCACCCCAATCACCTACCCTTGGTTTCCCTGCCAGGAGCAGGACCCTTCATGACCTGCTCTTTGCTCTTTGCTGTCAGCTCCTACCTTGCCAGGCCCTGCTCTCACCAGCTGGTGGCCCATTCTCCCTGAGGCCCAGTACTACCAATCTTTCCTGAAAAAGGCCTCTGGTGGCTGAATGCTGGACTGGGATGTGCAACACCTCAGCTGTATAGGAACGGTGCTGTGTGTGAGTTGGGATTCTCTGTGCATTATCCACCTGATGTAAAACCATGGAGGCCAAAAGTTCACACATTTCAGGGGGTGTGAGCCCCCTCATCCTCTCCCAGCGGCATGCGTGGCACCTTGAGAGAGGCTGCCAGCTACATCAGACAAACTTCACAACCTTAACTCCACACTGGGAAGGCTGCCAGCCTCCTGTGCCACACACAGCCAGGCTCTTCCATCCTTCCCACTCGTCATCTGTCACGCCTGTTTCAGGCACTTCTCTTCCTTGCTTTTATTGCAGGGGAGATGTGCTGTGGGCAGAGCAACCAGAGCTCAGGGAGGAGCTGGCACGGGTGCCTGTCAAAGGGAGCCTCAATCCCTGTCCCCCCGTGTGGTGCTGCTGGGAGAGACCTGTCCAGCTCCACTGCAGCAGCATCCTCACTATAACACATGGCTGGCTCCCCTGCAGAGTGCTGCTGAAATGAAGCTGCCCCGTTAGAGTTTTGGGGAGTTAACAGAGCTGTTACAGCAACTGTGACCTCAAAAAGTTTCACTATGTGCTATTTTTAACTTTACAGGTCTTAAGCTCTGAGGAGCACAATGAATGATTGGAGTCTGAAAGTGAACTACATTTTCCATTATTAGAACTAAAAACTAATTAACTACTTAACCATACTTTATCCAAAAAGTGGAACTTGTGAAAACTCAGACACAGCCTTATCTGCTGTGTCACAACAGTGTCACTATAACAACTGAAGGGCCTTACCGTGCTGGTGATAGCCCAGCAGCCATTACTTTTGGTGTCAATTCACGACAGTGTGTTAGGACACATGGAGAAACAAGCCCTACTCACTGTGGATTACTTGGGGATACTTTACTCTTTTTACTCTCTGTTTCCACAAAGTCCCTGCTCACTGGCCATGATCCGAGTTATTTTCTTCCAAGATGTAGAAACAGATGAAAGGAAATAAAGTGCTGCATTCCCAGGGACAAGATACCTCCTACCTCACTCTTGCAATGGCTTGCACTGATTGCAAAGCATCCTTGGTGTCCACACTTCCCTTCTTGGGGGAGATCATCCTCTGGGGTCTCTGAAGTGAGAAAGGGAGAACAAGGAGAGTATTTGGGGCTTCCAAAAAGTGTGCAGACCCATTGCTTTTCCACCAGTATCAGGTGACTGTCTGTCCACCTGGAAGCACAGCATTAGAAACCAAGTCTGAAGGGGACCTACCGCCAAGTCACCTAGTCTGTCCCTTTCCCATGATGTGACATCTACACATTTAACAGCCATTCGCCTAAACCGTCCTTGTAACCCTCCAGCAGCAGAGCTCCACGAGCTCCACAGTGGCTACAGTCCAGCACTTCACTGAGAAAATTCCCTTGCTGGAGGGGTTGGAAAAGTCAGCCTGAAGGAGCAATTCGCTTCATTCTCAGCCACAGTGGCAAGAAGCAGAAGACTCTGCCTGTAGTGGCCCACACAACTGGAGACCAGGCTGCCCTTCACAGCTCACACACATCCATTTGGTATTTCCTATCTATTTTTTTTAAACTCTTGACAGTTTCTCATGTGAAGTGCAGAGAAGACAGCCAATTCCAAGGCACCAAGAACAGACATGTGATCAGAAGATAAAGTGGGACAACAAAAAGAACAAAAGCAGAAAAAAGATGCAACGGCTCAGCTTGGATTTTCTTATGATAGAATCTGCAATGCAAATACTGCCTGAAACTGCAGGATCATGAAAAATACCGCCACTCCTGATGGACTTTTTCGTTTGTCTCTATGAGGGAAATAATTTGAAACAATGAATGAGGAGCACTCTTTGGTTTGTGTCTGCTGAATAGACCAAGGGCAGGGAAGGGAAGAGCCTGTCCTGTTTGACTTTGATTCAAGAGGGGGAATATCATGCACATTTCCTTAAAAAGATAACTGTTTGGTCAATCATACTCACTTGGGACGGTGACAGCCTTCCACCAGGCTAACCAGCACCTATCATTCAGGGGATTAGCTGAGCAGGTTTTCGCATGAGGTTTGGAAGAGCGGAGGAAAAGGAAGAGAGCGTTCCTAGGAATCATGTCTCACTCATTTCCTACCCTTCTCTGGACAGTGTCTGTTGTGTGAGTGCCCTGGGCAGCTTTTGAAAGGGGGAGGTTTACAAGGAAATAGTGCCTCTCTGGAGATTGATACCCAATGGTCTCTCAGCAGCTTTTGTTTAACCTCTCATCCACCTGGGTACAACTCAGCCCATAGATGGGGACAATTTCAAGCTAAGTCATCTGTTAGTAAGGGCTCTATGCCTGGTGTTTTCAATGCCATAAAATAAGCCTTGAAAAATAAAAGAAATGCTGGGGGGGAAGGATAAAAAAGCTGGATAACTAAATTGAGTCAATGAAGAGGGTGTCTCTCCAGAGGCATGCTGAAGAGGAAAGGTTCCACCTACCCTTTTGACCCGACAGGCTGTAAAGCTGTAGCCTGCAAACAAGCACTATGTATGGTTTCCTAACTTATAACACCCCTTTGGCATTGTTGTGACCACAAGTAGCACTTCACAAATTAGCCCCTGTTGCGTTTTGCAATGGCAACAGGATGGAAATGAGCCAGTCTTAAGTGGCCCCTCTTTTCTGTAAAATTTCCATCAGAAAGCCAATGATCATGGGTTTCAGGAACATTGACCCATGAGGTTTGCTCTTTTATTTAAATAGCTTAACTGATTACATTATGTCATACCCAATGTAAGTTTTTAAATATAGAAGAGAAGATAAAAACAGGCATGGACAACTGCTGTTTGACTTTGTCAGTACAGACAAGACAAATACATATTTCGAAATGTCAAGTGGCTGCTGCTTTCAGCTTTCTTCAATGATTACTTGGCTTTGGAATCAAAAAATTATGTTTCTACTCACCAGCTTTGCTTTCCTGAAAAAATACCCTCTTGATTTCCAACTACGTTTTAAAGATTTTAATATTTAAGACCATTTACCAATTGAGTTATAAACTGACAGAAATTAAGAAAAGTCACTATTAACTCTTTGGTGTAGGTATAGGCTGTCACAGTAACAAGAAAAGCAGCCAGCCTACTACTTAACCAGGGCAGTACAGAGCAGCAGGTTCTGCTATTTCAGAGAGGAAATCAAAGGCAAGTATCTCCAGAGAATCAATCTTCAGCAATAACTGCTGAAATATTTGGAAAAAGGAATCCTTTGCATTCTCTCCCCTGAAAGATCTTGATTCCTCATCACAAGAGTTGGTGGAATGGTAGAATCCTACACTATAAACAAAAGCACATCTGTTCCAGGTCATTCAGCTCAAGCAATTAATGTTTCATTAGAAAAAACCCAAATCAGAACACTGTCAGGTAATCTGAGGGCTTGCTCTGACATTCAGCAAAGTCAGCAGGAAACCTACATGGTCCTTGGCAGAAGAGGACGAGGGCTGAGGCAGATAACTGAACTGCTGCTCTCCTTCCTGCTCCACAGCTACACCTTTGCTCGTCCTTCTTTCAAAAATAAAAACTTAGACTTCAGACACACTCTCTGTTACTAGCTCAGGGTTGTATTGATTTAATACACAATAGAGGCAATTTTCAGTCATTGTTACCTTTTAGGTCCATGCATTTGATCTAAGTGAAATCCATAAATCACAAGGCTTAACAGAGGAGCCCACAAAATGCCCATTTAATACCAATACAGGGCATTTACATGCAACTGCAGGCCCAGGTGCAAAAAGACTATTTACATGGTGATGGAGCAGGCATGAAGAAAGACCAACATTGTAGGACTGCAATGTTAAGATATCACAGGTGTTTGAGATATAGACTCAAACGCGCAAGTGTTTATGTTGGAACAGAAGAAAAACTGAGAACAGGATGAATTAAGCAAGACACAGATAGTGCTTAGCAGAGAGATCAAGCACTTGCTTTCTACAAGTGGCTTAGATGTTTTTATGGCAGGCTTAATACATTGGAAAGCCTTCAGTAGCTCCTGGTCCTAGACCAAATAAATTAAAAAATCCCTTCCAGCATTAAATATCTATTGATCATCTGCAGGGCTGTAATTACATTGGTGTGCTCTACTGCTGGAACACCAGCTGTATCCTGGATCCAGCCACAGCTCTTCACGGTGAACTGTGTCGCAGGTGTTTAAAAAGCAATCAAACAGGAGAAAACCCTAATTTTCACCCATGGATGACAGGTTTTTCAACCTGAGCTGCAAAGCCAATTTTCAATTATAGGTAGTTTAAAAACTGCTGTTTGGTTTTCAGCTAAGTATCCTGCAGCTTCACATAGGCTTTGTTGAGGCTACTGGCTTTCGACTACAGCATTATGTGACTGTTGATGAGCCATGGGACCTGTTAACAAAAGCTTTAAGCAGACTAACTGCACACGGCAATGTTCCAGGGCTGCTTTCACTTCTGTTTTCGATATTCTCTTCTCTAAGCCTGTTTCAAGGCTGCTCTCTGCATTCTGGGAGCATGTACGTTTGTTTTTAACTCCTTATTATGAAGAAAGTTCACTCACTTCCATGAAATGCACATGGATTACATGACGTAAATGGCAGACCTGTCAAAACTGTTGGAAGCAAAAGCTACATTGGGCGCAGAAGAAAATCCCAGGTATTTCTAAAACAGGACAGCTTGCTGTCCCAAGTGTGCAGGGTAGCACATACACATTGTCACCTACTGTCACACAGCCCTGCAGTTCTGTCTGGCCAATAACTCGTGGCTCAGGATTCCGTGTCAACACTCAGACACATCCATTATTCCCCCTCTGTGATGTGCAAGGCCACAGTAAGTGCTTCACAGACGATCTGAAGAAACATATTACGTTATATTTTCTCCACTGTTTTCTGTTGCACATTAGGCAAAAAGAGTGCCTAGGCCCCAAGGGAAAAGGAGAGGTATGACCTTCTCCTTTGCCCCCAAACACCTGAAAGCCACAGAGCCCCAGACTGCAAGCCCGTTCTCATGCCCCGTGTGCCCCTCCGGCCACCTCCACCAGTGCCTCGCAGAGCTGCAGTCTCCTTGACCATTTCACAAGTCCCAGGGAAGAGGTAGGCTCTCGGAGGCCAAACCCCAGGGGGCTCATCTGGCCAAACTTCCACTGGGCAGGCCCCCTTTCGCCCCCGCCGCATCGTTCCGGTGCGGAGCCGCTGGCCCGGCCGCCCCGAGCCCGGCAGCCGGCGCAGGGCTGGGCGCCGGGGGCCCGTCGGTAAAAGCCCGCAAGCAGCGGCGGCCGGGCTGCGG
>VXAX01005661.1:91806-104517 GCA_013399835.1 Leptocoma aspasia
GGGCAGGGAGGGAGGGAAGGAGGCGGCGGAGGGGAGGAGAGAAAGACGAGGCGGAGTGGGGGGGTGCCCCGGCCGCTCCCGGCCCCCCCAGGTGGGCAGGCGACTGCCCGGCGGCTCCCGGCGGGCGTCTGTGAGCTGCCGGGTCTGCCGCCTTCCCGGGATACGAGCTCGCAACCCCTACCCTTCCGGGGTGCCCTCTCTTGTCTTCTTCTCAGGGTGAGCCTCGCTCCCCATCCCCGGGTGCGCCCCCGCCTCAGCGCCGGCCACCCCCCTCAGCGCAGCTTCGCGCCTCCGCCGCCCGCAGCTCAGCCTCGGCCACTTCTCCCGCTTCTCCCCAGCGCCCGGACTTCGCCCGGGCTGGCGGCGGGACGCGGCCCGGCGGCAGCAGCAGCAGAAGGGGCAGGAGGAGGAGGAGGAGGAGGAGGAGGAAGGCTGCTCCGCGGAAGCCCTCCCTCACGGAGCAACCCGACGATGCCCCACTCCCCTCCCTGCTCGCCGGAGCTGTGCACCGGGCACGGAGGGCAACGCTGCCGGGACGGAGCTCTGGGGCTGCCCCCGCACCCCGCAGCCGGCCCTGCTGCCCTCCTTCACCTCCTTATTCTCGGAGGAGTAGCTGGCAGTAGAAATGGAGGCACTCAGCTGCTCCTGTCCCTTCGTACCCTCCTTGCGGCCTGAGCCTCTCCTCTGGTTTCATCTGCCTTCTGCACAGGCTTTCCCCCACCACTGCAGCCTCCTGCAAACTCCCTGACCTGTCAATATTTCTTCCCCCTGCTTGCATCCTGTGCTCAGCACATCCAGTCATGATTGGCTCTCCTGGTGATCAGGACTGGTGTACTGCACCATCTCACCTTGGCATGTTTGCTTCATGTTTCATTACACTCTTGTGAGGCTCATCTCATTTGATCAATTTCTCTCTCTGTGCCTTAGAGCAGCATATATTTTAAATCCTTCATAAAAATCTTACAAATAGGCAAGTGAACACTTTTGAAGCATCAACCTTCACTTTAATATTCATACTTCAACTCCCGTCACAATATGCTTGCTGCTTTTTCAGGCATGCTGCTCTGGAAAATGCCACTCCAGGTTCAAGGCACTCAGGCTGTGTAAGAGATTGTTTAGAAGGACTGTAGAGCAGAGAATGGTGCTTGGTGTGTGAATGCATAAAGCAAAAAACCTCAAAGCTTGGATTTTCTAAAAGTATTGGGCTCTGCTAACTCTGAATTTTAGGATATTCATTGCATTGGAGAAGTCTTGGCTGATGCCATGTTGAGAAACCTACCCATTCTTGGGGGTGCAATGTCCATGAGAGACAATTAACAAACTCCCTTTGCCTCACGTGTCTCTGGCTTACACTGTAGTGCAATGACTGCCACTGTAGCTATAGATACATGTGCCTTGTCCTCCCCTGATGACATCTCCTCGTGGCAGAAATGGCATTTGTTTGGCTCCATCCAATATATGTCCAAAGTAGTTTGGCTTTTACTTCTCTCAGACCTGGAGAGGAGCTGTGAGACGCACAGTGGAAGGGACTGCAATACAGGTTTATAAACCACATGAGAATGCACATTTAAAATATTCAATTTCCTTTCTGTAAGTGGTACAATGGGAAATCTCTGGAGGATAAGATAGTCAGCAGATTGGCAGGGAGCGGGTCACATCTAGGACACAGAAAGAAGCCAAAAAGAATGCATAAGGAGTGCCTGTGACATACCCACCGAGATCTACAGAGCAAGAGAGATATTAAAAGTGTTCTTTATTGTCAGCTCATACCTGTTTGTCTAGGTGGTTTTAGTTACCCTTAAATATGCTATGCTGTGGGTGCTGGGGCATGATGAGGTGTTGTGGTTAGAAGGGAAATGTGCCAAGCCAGAAAACTGTGCACTGAGAGACTGGGAATTAACTTTATATTTGTGTCAAATTTCTATTTGGAAGGACTGTTAAAAAGCCCTAATGAAAGGCAACATGTAGGGAGATAGAAAAAATGGGCTTTAGTGTATCACAGGGCAGCATGAAGAAGCATCCCCATTCAGTAAGGAAAAAGGCTGACAATTTTCAGAAGATGGGGCCCCCATTTGTACAGACAGCAGGGTGAGGCTGTGCCCCAGAAAGGTGTCAGATTGGCAAGCCACACAGCCCAGGAGTGAGAGCATCATATCCAAAAGCTGAGTCAGGCAAGGACAGAAAACAAAGACCTAGCAGAGCTCTCTGCCTGTCAGATTTGTCTGCCATCCCAGTCCAAATGGTTGCTTTTATTTATTAAATACATCTAATACCCACCGGACGTCGGTGCTGCCTGAACAGCTTCATGAATTAATTTTCAATTCCACTGTCGCTCTGTTTTTGATGTTGAATAAACTGTGATTTATTTCATCTAAACCAATCCTGACTGTTGTTTGGCTACAGCTGCCAGCAGTCCCAAGGACTGCCTAATTGGCCCTTCCACCTTCAAGAGACGAAGTTGTCTCTGAGGATATGTAGCCCTCAGCTGAACTCAGGCTTTCGATCTGGAAGGCACATGGATATATATCTTCCCACCTGCCATACTGTCAGAATTCTGCTGGTACCTGAAGCCAAAACATGGGAAAAAAGCCTAGAGATGAAAGAGATCTGGAGAAGGGAAAATGAAGGTTACTAGCCGTGAGATTTAAGCTTTGGAAATGTCATCTCTCACCGGGTGCCTTTGTTTCCACCTCTGTAGCTCCAGATTCAAGGTATCAACCTCTGCTGTCAAGGTTACCCTCACAAACTGAAGGATCAGGGCAAAAAAGGAAGCTTGAACTCCAGAGACTACTGCAAAATCTATGCAAAGAAGCTCATTTTTTAATTTCAGAAATGCAGGGGATCAGTGTCACTGCTATGAGATGCCTGAAGGAGCTATTTTTGTTCTTTAAAAGCTTTATACTCTATTTTAACACAGATTAATTATGAATATTTATGTATGTAGCACCAAAAACGTGATAAGCAGTTTGTGGTCTGGCTTGCAAAATACGTATATCATATTGCAAAAATCAGCTCTCTCTTCTGGTCTTTGTGCCTGGTCACTCAATCTTTCTAAACAGCCAGCAAGGAACTGAGACAACATGCATGTGTAGCTTTGCTGCCTTTATTCAGAGTAAGAAAAAACTGGTGCAGTCAGGAACTGCAGTTTGTGTCAGTTTAAGATCAGCACCCTGTCATTCAGAGCATGCCACTGTAAAAATTTCAATAATACTTTCTCTGAGCTCAGCTGGGCCATTGCACTGACTTAGCAGGCAGAATTTTGCTCCGCTGTTTAGTGAGAGACGGCATTTGGGCTAAATTTGCAAAGATCTGGTACCATTTCTAAGATATACCTGGAAGCCTGCTGTCTGTCTTTAAGATGAGACAATTATGAAGATCCTGAGCATTTCTGGCCATCAAAACTTGCAGATTACTTTATTGAAAGAGAAAAACTAAGCCTTCTGTTCCGGGGAGACTCCTACCCAGAAAATTGCAGTATGAGGGCTTCAAATTACGTCTCTGCTGCTCCAAAAACAGCATAAATTAATATATGCTGTTAAGGAACTGCCACATACTGTCCCAAAGCTGACAGTAATTTAAAGACAATTTCCAATACAGATGGTTTGTTAGTTCACTTATGCAAATAGGCATATTGGAAGAGAGGAGCTATTGCTAAATATAAAGTAAGTCTTACCATCCTATGACTTGTATGTCCTGCCAAAGAACTATGCAGACTATCTGTAAGGACTAAATACTGTGATCTCAACAGGCTTTCAATATTAAAAAAAAAGTGTATTCCTAGTTAATAATAAGCTCTGCCTTTTTAAAATTACAAAATCAAACATCTATTGCAGTTACAAGTGTCATATCACTGTATGTATTTATGAGTCTGTGTAATCCAAAACGTGCCTATTATCTTCTGCTAAACTGTAAAGAGAGAACACTGTTGTTTCAATATTAACGCTTAGTGAAATATTTGTGAATCAGATTGTGGATATAGCAAAAGAGAATCTGTCTGGACCATTCACAAAATGAGCTTTGATATCCGTTTAGTAAGTAAAAAGGGAGACATCAATAATTTATTAGCACTTGGATTACATCCTCCAGTGCTTGTAGTTTGCTGCCTTCTTGAAGGAAAAGAGGACAAAGGCAATATTGGCTCTTAGACTGTAAAGTCTTTGCATGCTCTGATCTGTTGGTTCTGACAAAGGATGCCATATATTGAGGGGCATTTTGACAATGGCTGTGATGATCACAGCTCCGAGGATCACAGTGGGATGAGCCACCAGCCCGTTGTCACGTGATGCCTTTCCAATTACCAGCACGAAATGAGCCACATGCTATTGGTACCACCCTGGCACAGGGGCACCTCTGCTGTAAACAGCAGCCTTGGTGTTCCAAGGGGCCTGAGTTTTAACAGCCCCTCTCTATACTTTAGGCTTTTTGCTTCCCTCCTGTTCTCTCAGATGTCTGTGCCCTGTCTCCTGCCATCTCTTTCCTGGTGGCAGTGATGCCTATGCTCAATCTTTAGATTTAGTAGTGGAACTGCCACATTGCACAGATATGCCAGAATTTGCACTGACATTCGCTCTTTCTTTTCAGAATGAAATGTTCTCTCCTCTCATCTATTTCTCTGGCTTGTGTCTTTCAAAGTTGGCACCTGTCTCCTATTTCTCTCTTTCCCTTATCTTACTCCTTCTGAAGTGCTATTTCCAATACCTGAACAACCACTACCCCCACCCTTCCAACTTGTTTCCCAGATTTTTCAACCTCTAAGTCCTGATAAATCTTTCCTAGTTCTTTCCCTATCACTGTCACCAAGAGCTTCATCTTCCCTCTCAGCATTGTCTTGAGTTGCTCCCAAACAGCACTTAGGAGTAAGCAATGGCTATTCCTCTGCTGTATTGAAGCAGAATCCAACATCTCTTTTTCTTCTGCTTCATCAATCTCCACTGATGGAACAGATAATCTCAACCCCAGCTAGGACAGGAAGGGCCATGGGCAACCTGAGGGATCTCGATGTGCCTGTGCCCTTCTCTGTGCACAAGGGTGTTGTTTCCTGCAAGTATTGACATTTCCGGTTCCAGGTGTGCTGAACAGACCTGCACAAAACTGGACAGATGTTCTGAGAGACAGGCAGCAGCAAAAGGTCATGTCTATGATAGTCCACCAGCATCCTCTGAGGCTGGTGTTTGCTGCTCATGTCATTCCAAACCTGAGTTGATGCACCCTGCTTTTTGGTGGGACTTGGTAGCTCAGCCTAATGCTAGCCAGGTTCTGTCCACAAAATATTTTGGAGAAAATGGGGACAAAACTCTTTTAACAAATACTGTAAAGACATCTCAATATTAATGGGGTGCTATGGACAGTCATGAGAAATTTGAGCCCCCAGATTTTTCCTCCGCAGCACTGCAGGGCTTTGTAAATCAAAGGTAATACCAATGAAAGAATCTGTTTCAATATTTTATCTTTTGTAAGAAAGAGAGCTTCTCAGGCACAGTGGCTGACCAGAGGAGCAATCCTAGGCTAGGCAAATTACCAACAGCTCCAAGCACCAAAATATTGCATGTGTGGCTGGAAGATGAGGAAATACCTTTCATTCTTATCAGGAAATACCTAGCCATCAGGGGGCTTGGTCAACTTCTTTCCCAAGTTGAACTCAGAAGCCCAAATCCATCCATTAACCTCCACAGCTCATGACTTCTGATGCAAAACAGCCATCTGGTCAGTGTCGCTCCAGAGCCAAGTCGATAATTTGGAAAGTTACCAACATTTTCCCATGGGAAGAAGGCTGGGCAGTTGCTGCTGCTGTATGTCTCTAGAAGGCAGTCAGCCAGCACTCAGGGCTGCTGTCCGGTGCCAAACAGACTTTTGAAAACCATGGCCCTCAGTGACAACTCATAATGGAAAGGTGCAACACGTGCACCTGAGCAATCAATGCCCCCACACAGTGACACTGAGCAAGCACTGCAGTGATCTCTGCCATTTCTCCTGTAACTGTGCTGCAGAAGAAAAGGGCTTTTAAATATCAGTGTTGTTAAATATCTACTTGCCATTAACAGGAGGGGTGTTCTCTGCCAGTGAGCTTTACTTTGGTCACTGTCATCTTCTTTGCTCCTGATTTAGGCAACTGTCATGAGAGATCACAATAGCTATAAATACCTCTGAAAATAAATTTACAAAAACCAAGCCACAACACTGAAGAGAACTTGTTGTCAGGCAAATAATAACCATAAGAGAGTACTCTAGAAAGATGCCTATATGTCAGTCTGGTAGAAAAGCATGTACAGGTGAAGCTTTCTGCTGATTTCACTTCCATCACCAAATACCACCAGTGAGAGAACAGTCATGTCCTGCTGCTATGCAGATACCAAACTTCATAAGCACTGAGCCTCTGGCAATACAGGGTGCAAGCTCCTATTCTGTGGAAGACTAGCAAAGTAATTTCTTCTATTTATATGGTGGCAAGAGAATTTTAAAGAGATGCAGCACTATATTTTAGAGTGCCCTCTAGGCATTAGATACTTCATGTGATGACAACACAGTTTTGGCAGCTTCCTTAGAATACCTCTCTTACAGGTATCTCTTCCACTTTGCTGAGCTGTCCTTTGTTTCTCATTAGGCTGCTTGTCTCTCCCTACCAGAAAGCTGGGTGAAGCAGTGTGTTGCCACGTGAGAAGCAGAAATGCATGCCACTGGCACGCTCCTCTGGGAACCCACAGCTTTTCACATCACTCCCAAGGAAATGGGAAACCTGCTCTGGCCTAAAAAAGACTCATGGAAAAGTACTTAAGAAGATGAGGCACAGCTACCTATCACAGCCCTTTACATTTCCAAAGATGAAGGTGAAAACCCAACTCTGTGTGACTGCAGTTAGTTCTGCCAGATCACTTAAATCATCAGGACATCGTGATCATCACTGTTAAAAGCTCTTGGCAGATCTAGCTGCACTAGCACAGCTATTTTGAGTTGACTACTTGAGGCTTGGGTCCACTGGCAGTAGGAACTGCTGCTGTGCAGGCATCTACATCGAATATTCACAGAATCATTGTAGGCTTTGGGCTGGAAGGGCCTTTAAAGATCACCTAGTTCCACTGGCCCTGCTGTGGGCAGGGACATCTTCCACAAGAGGAGGTTGCTCAAAGCTTCATCCAACCTGGCCTTGAACACTTCCAAGGATGGGGCATCTACACCTTCTCTGGACAACCTGTTCCACTGCCTCACCACTCTCATAGTGAATAATTTTTTCCTAATATCTAATCTAAACATATCTCCTGTCAGTTTAAAGCCATTTCACCTTGTCCTATCGTTACCCGCCCTCATAAAAGTCTCTTCCTAAAGCAAGAGCATTGCAGAGCACTGCTTTCTGTTCCCAAGGTGTGAGAGTTGAAGCTCGAGAGAGATGAGCTTCCCCTGGCACTCCTTTCAGTACATATGCTGACTAGTACAGATGAATTTTGGATAAGGCATGTACACATCACTCTCATCCTGTTCAGGTGCAAAGGTATAAGGTTTTCCCCATGATACAACAGTAAATAACCTGAAAAGAAGAAAGGAACAAATTCTAATGCCAATAAAACAGCCAGCTCTTCAGGAGATTTCCCATGGCGGATAATCATGTGAGCATATCCACTGCTTTAGACTGTCTTAAATTGCTTGAAATCTCAGGTTTAGGCACTTAGACAGGCCTCCTTTAAAGTCTATGACAGTGGATCTGAATGCATTGACTACGTCACTCAGATTTTGTCAGATAGATCCACAGCAGCAGCTAAGGGAGACACTGTCCCCAGCCCAGAAAAGCTGATTTCAGAAATGTTGTTTTCCTCATTGATAGCAGGGGCAGAGGGCATTGTCAGGCAGGGTCAGCTCAAGACATTTTCATTTAAGGCTTCTGTGAAGCAGTGACTGTCAATGACAACACATTCACCATCTGTGCAAATACAGATTTTCACCTGCAACACACTTCAGAAGCAGTGTCTGAATAACCTGACTTGAGAAATAAATTTGCTTGACTGCCCATTCCAATTTCCACAGGAGTTTGTTTCCTGGAGTCCCAGCTGTACAGCGACTCTCTTTTAACTGGTTTTTATTTCGATGTTGTAATGAAGAGAGGAAAACCCAGTATGATAGGGATACGATATATAGAATGAGCAAGAAATATCTGTATTTGCTGAAGAGGTGTGTTATTTCAGGATATTTTCATCTAGACTGATAAAAATGCCATTTCTATAGAAACAACTGATGAAAAAACACAACAAAGAGGAAATCCCATGCTAACTGTCAAAAGACAACATAATGTTTGGCAGATGCATTACCAGGGATGAGTAAATACTCTGCTGTTTTGGGTTTTTAAAATACACAATCCTTTCCTCTCACATGGTTAAATCACTTCACATTGAGCATGGATGTGTGGTTTATATTGGTGAAAAAGCAGAGATTTGATATTTTTTAAATATCCCTCCCTCACCTAGTCCCAGGGATGCCCTTTACTCAGTAGGGTGTTGCTGTCATGGAATGCCAGGGTTCCACCCCAAAAGTACATGGGCTTTAAAAAAAGCTAACAAAAGTAAGATTTAGATCTTGGACTGATCCCTTATGATAATTTGTTTTCCATTCACCAGCAGACCTGCGTGCTGCCCACCACACTGCTCTCCAGCTGCTTTGTTCTCAACTTCAGTTTCTGTCTTCTCGGCAGAAGAATTATCTGCTTGCATGGTCACCTCCTCTTAAAAAAACTCATTTTAATATTTATCGTCTCTGCAACACAGATAACATTGCTACATTTGCAGATGTACCTTTCTAATCCCACCAAGGCCACTGCCACATTGTTTTTGTAGTTCTGATCCCTTCCCTGTTATCATCCAATGAGAAAGCAGTCAGCTGTAAGCACTCCTGCTTCTCTCTGCTTTGGAAGACCAAAACCACGTTTTAGAAAGTCATGTGAAACTGACTTGTGGCAAGGTAGAAGAAGGAGATGAGAGAGATTTTCAGGGCTTGTGAGAAGACTGACAATCTTTTAAAATCTCATGAAATAGCTCTCATTGAGTTAGGAATATTTGAGTTCACCACCAAAGACTCCAAGACATGCACTGCTGGGAATTTCTTTGCTAGAATCACTTAGCAAATCCATGCAGGCATGTTGGTACCTATAATTTTATAGGATAGATATGAAGACACACAAGCATGATTTATTGATACAGCAGAAGCTATATATAGTACCCTTAACTGTATTATTAAAACTGAAGGTAAATAATTAATGGAATGAAGGAAAGATACATACAACTCTGGCAGTTTTGATGGGAAGCATTCCTGTCTTGCAGTAATTAAAATCAAATATATTCTATTTGTATGTCTTTCTGGCAAAGACAATTATTTCCTCATTTCACCTGCATGCTCAGAGACACTGTGTGTGGCCACAGAAGCTGTGCAGCCAGTGTGAGAGGAGTCAGGGAGGGAAAATGCTCATGGCTGTCTTGGATCAGAACCATAAGCAGTTGTCAGACAGTCTGAGCAGTCCCAACACTTCACCCAAGCACGTTCCAACGCCACCACTGCCACGGCCTCCCTGCCTGACTGTCCAGCTGGGAGAACCGAACTGTGTACAGGGGATGCAGGGGAAACCATTCCCAAGTTCAGCCCCAGGAAAGCCTGGAAGTAGGAGAGAGAAGTCTTCTGCTCACACCACTGCATCTGCCCCACCCTTCTGTAAAAGCAGTGGTGCTCTGATGCGTGGCCTGAAGACGAGTAGTGCAAAACCTAAAACCTTGGTTTCTCATTTAGCTTCAATCAGAGGCACAATCTGTTGATTTCAATAGATTTTGGAGCAGCCTCACCTGACCTTCACTGCCCCAGAAGCAATGATTACAAAAGGCAACTAGGTGCCAAAGGACACACTGAACTCCTCACTTCAATCAGCCAGACCTGTGCTAGCAACAGAGTCCTGGAGCCATCAGGATGGTGGGTGGTTCCACAGAAGAAGGATGAGAAGCTCCTGCTTTTGAAGTTTAACTGCAAGAAACCTGCATAATTATTTCAAAGTGTTTCTTGCATCCCAAACCAGCATAAATTGGGAACAACAATATTAAGTGGCAGATGGTGGTGGTAGGGTAGCAGTTATTTTCAGTGAAACAGAGCATTTGACACTCCATTTCTCAGCAGGCACTGCTATTCCTGAACTAGGTTTGACTTTAATATGATTTCTTCTGCTTCAGGGAGCACAAAGCAGAGCTCCACCAGCTGATGAACTACAGTCAGGCAGGGCAGCACTGGAGAAGCACTCCAAACACTCTCGAGATTCCCTTCCGCAAATCTCCAAATGTAATTAAGAGCAGATCTATTTATTCCTCCTGCTAGAAGCATCTATAAGTACACCAGACTTAACAGCAGTAACTGCTTAAACATCTCCGCCAGAATCATATGTCTCATCATAAGGTTAGAATCATGGCCACTCTTGGTTATGTAGTATGCCTAATGCGGCATCTTCAAGTCAATTCCTACTTCAAGGAGAGCTCAATGACCTAAAATAGTCCAGTTGTCAACTTTACCATGTCAGGAACATGGCTGCTCATCAGACGACACGAAGCTGAGGGAGATGTTTGCTGCCCAGCATTTAAAAGATTGAAATTTTCATTCCAATTTTTTATGAGTTAATCACAGTCCTGTTTCCCTGACAATATAGTTAAAGCTGGGTGTCTGCTGACAGGATGATTATCTTTGTTTCCATAGATGTAAGTGCTTTCAACGACCATAATGGATAAAACTTGTTCCTAATTGTAATTTTGCCTGAGTATCACAGTTTTCTGAAGGGATAAAAACCCCCAATGCTTCATTTCTTATGGCATCAGAGACCTTGCAGTGAGTCCTTCCCGAACAGTGAGCCCACCTGCTCCAGCCCAAGCCCCGGTGAGGATCTGTGCCTGTTCTTATGCTCAGAGAATTCATTTCCCAGGTGAAAAGGCTGAAAGTTGACCAAGCANCTGCTCTGATGCGTGGCCTGAAGATGAACAGAAATCTAGAGATTTAAGTGCTTTCAGTGGTCATACTGGATAAAATTTGTTTCTGGCTGTAATTTTTCAGTAGTATTGCAGCTTTCTAAAGGTATATTAAAAAAACCCCAAACGGTGAAAAAGTACTTTATTTTTTACAGCATCAGCAGGGCACTTGTGGCGGGTCTTTCCCAAACAGTGAGCCCACCTGGTCCAGTCCAAGCCCCAGTGAGAATCTGTGCCTGTTCTCATGCTCAGAGAATTTTTTTCCTGGTCTATCATCTTTATTCATCTCACCAGTGCCTATTGGTATCCCAAGGGAGAGTGTCAGAGGATGGAGCAGGGCTCTTCTTGATGGTGCCAAGAAATAGGACAACTAAAGAAGGGGCAGAAACTGATGCACAGGAAGTTCCACCTGTACATGAAGGGGAACTTCTTTATTGTACCTGTGACTGAGCACTGGAACAGGTTGTCAGAGAGGTTGTGGAATCTCCCTCACTGGAGATATTCAAGAACCTGGATGCAATCCTGTGCCCTGTGCTCTAGGACGACCCTGCTTGGGCAGGGAGGTTGGATCAGATGACACACCCTGGTGCCTTCCAACCTGGCTCGTTCTGTAAAAAGGCTGAAAGTTGACCAAGCACTAAAATCAATAACCAACAGTAAAATCAAAGCTCCTGCAATTTCCCACAGCTCTCGCGTAGTTTCTAATAAAGCTTGGCACGTATTACAAACAAGCCATCAGTCATGAATAATAAATCACAGCCACGTTCCCAGAGCTTTATGCATCTGCTCTCCCAAAACACCTCCGGCCTCGGGCCCCGACAATGACAAGGCGCAGCTCCTGCGTTGACATAAATGCATNTGACAAGGCGCAGCTCCTGCGTTGACATAAATGCATTTCTGTGTCAGACACTGGCTGTGGGATGCAGGTGGCCCAGGGCCGGCTGCCTTGGGCCGCACAAGCCCAGGGCGAAGCCACAGCCGCGGCTCGGCGGCGGGATGTCCCTCCAGGAATCCCGGACCCGGCGGAAGCAGCGGGCGGCCGTAACCACAGTGCCGGGAAGCAGGGCTGTCAAAAGCCGAAATGAAAATTCCATTATTTCAGCCGAACTGCCCGCGGGCAGCGAGGGCCGGGGCCGCGCCGGCGGAAGTGACGGCGGCCGGGCGGAAGCGGCGCCCGGTGAGGGCGGAGGTGCCGGGGGAGCGGAGGTGCCGGCGCAGGTGAGTGGCGGCCCGAGCTGCCCAGAGCAGCGGCCCAGCGAGGCAGCGTTTGCCTCAAAGCTTAAACGCTCTGCTGGAAAGCGTTTGGGAGAGCATTGTGGAGCTCCGTTTCTCTGTAAAGTAAACGCCGTTCGCTGTGACACACCGGTGCTGCACTGGTGCTGCAGTGGTGCTTGGGGTCTCTCACTGTCATAACTGACCTTCCTGCCCAGGCTCACACTTGCACTAAAGTTGGGTGATTCAGAAATCGATCTTGGCCCTCGAAACAATCTGTGGCTTTATTGCCTTCTGTGCTCTTGTGTTTTCTTTTAGTCTGACTGAGATCTCTCGTCCCAGCCACGCCTGTAAAACTTCCTGCAGAGCTGGTGGATTTTCCAGACTGTCCACGGCAGAACCAGACCATGACAGAAAACTCTGCTGTGAGACTTTAATATAGACAGGGTGTTCAACTGCAGATGATGCTGTGGCCACATAACAGTTGATATCCTGTGCAGTGTAGAAGTGCTCTCAGTCCTTGGACAGC
>VXAX01005672.1:1644-17149 GCA_013399835.1 Leptocoma aspasia
CTCTGCTTCAGCTACGCCGGTCTGCGCCCGGTGGAGGCAGGTACGGGCGGCCGGGCCCCGGGAGCGGCTGCCGGGGCTGTGGGGAGGGGGTTCGGTGCCAGGAGAGACCCCCGGGAGGGAGCAGCGTGAGCGGGCAGGGCTGCGCCGAGGGGACGGAGTTTGGGGGCGCCGGGACTTTGCCGGGAATTGGGTGCGGAAGAGGCGGCGATTTGGGACACGCAGCCCCGCGACACCGGGCTCGGGCAGCGCCGGCCGCTCGCAGGCGGGCATCCCCCGGGAGGGCGGCTCGTGGAGAGGGGGGAACGGGAAGAGAGGGAGCTGAGCCCCGCGCCCGGCGCTGGGCAGGGGCAGGGGGAGGTTTTGGGCACCTGAGCAGCGGCCCCGGTTCGTGTCACGGAGCTGAACCGGAGTGGAGGGGGCAAAGGCAGGTCTGCTCTGCCAATGCCCCTTCCCGGCTGTCCAGGGCCCAGCCGGGCTCTGCGGGGAGCCCTGTTCCCAGAGGAACCACGGTGGCCCCAGAGGAACCACCTCTCCAGGGGCACTGCACATCCCAGCCACAAAAACCAGGCCCCTCCGAGCTGAGCAGGTCACCTGAGCAGGGGGATCTTTGGTGAAGCCAGTGGTGCCTTTAGCTGGACCTAATTTTGGAGCCACCAGGATGGACCCAAGTCCACTCTCGCCTTGGCTGGCCCCAGCACTCCCCGTGTGGGTGTAAAGTGGGCAGCGCTGGTGGAGCTCCCCAGCCCAAACCAGTCACCCTCCCAAGCAGTCGAGGGCTGTCTCCTTGGCTGGCTGTAAGATGTTGGTGGAACAGCTGCTTTGATTTGCAGGCTGCTGATTGCCAGGATATCTTGCATTCCAGGAGGCTGGCGGTGATTATTAGGGATGCAGAGCTCCAGGGAGTGGAAATTCCTTCGCTCCAGCCATCCCTGGAAGTTGCTGGAGTTACATTTGGCCTCCTCGGGGCTGCAGCAAGCCCTGGATGCCTTCAGATCTGCCACCCTGTCCTTGGCACTGCTGAGGCTTCTGAAGTTGCTGTTTCACAAGTGCCAGATCCGGGGAGATTAATGAAACATTCCCAAAGGGAGGGAGCGATGAGGAAAACACCGCGGCACAATGGAGGCGTCTGCAATTGTGACAGCACTCGGGGTTTTCTGTAAACTAGGCCACTTCCCTGCTCTTCCTTATCCTTGGATCACCTCAGCTGGCATCTGAGAGTAAACAGGGAGTTGTGTCCCTGCCCATAACCACGTCCTGCTCCTGCCTGGGCTGGGAGGTGTCCGTGCCACGTTCCTGGGAGCTCACGGTGAGCTGTGTGACTTTGGTGCGGTGCCACACACCCCCCAGTGCCTCCTCCTTCTGTGCCACCTGTGCCAAGGGTCCTGACGAGCTCTCCCTGCACCCAGGTGAGGCAGAGAACTAGTGCTGTCCCTGTTTTCCAGAGCAGGAACAGAGGGATGAGGGCTAGGAGTGATTTTCCCAAGGTCACACAGAGGTAGCGGCAGCGTCACCACCAGCTCCGTGTCCTCAGCCCTGCCTGACGATGTGGCCACAAGGCGACCAAGGCACACAAGCCACGAGTCATTGGAAAAGTGTGTGGGGAGGAAATCATTCCCAGGCAGGGATGGAGGCTGCAGGGTCCGTCCCCTTTGGACTCAGAGCTTGTGTGAGTGGGTTTAAAATAATTCCTGTCATGAAAGATTAAAGCCGTCATTCCCGAGAGGGGACTGGTGCCAGCTCCCCCCTGGCAATGCCAGGGCAAGGGCTGGTGAGTGACACCAAGCACAGGCCCTGCTCTGAACTCAGGGATTTTGGCCAGGCAGGACCATTTTTTGCCAAGGTGATGCCAAGGTGAGTGAGGAGGGAAAGCAGGAGTAGGAGGTGGCTGAGAAATAATCTTCACACCAACGCTCTTTGGCAACCCCCAAATCCCACCTGGGTGGGTGATGCCCTCCCATTGCTCCTACTGCTCCAGAAGGTCCCTGAGGAAACACTCAGGATGGTTGGCAAGGCAGGAACAGAATTTAATTTTGCCCCTGCTCTGCCAGCAGTCCCCTCGTTAGACTGAGCTAATGAGGAGAGGGGAGCTGGGCTGGGTCAGGGCACTGCTGAGGGCTCAAAGAGCAGTGGGGTGATGATGGAAGACCCCAAAATAGGCCACAGCCTCTCTGACTTGCAAACAGCCTCACTGTGAGGTGCCAGCTCAGGTCAGGTTTATTTTTGTGAGATGGAGAGCAGAGGTGACACACTGCTCAGGTAAAACCTCCCCTGCCAGCACAGCTGGGCCAGCTCTCGGGACCTGGGCAAGCTTCAGTTTGAGGAGCTCCTTCACAGCTCCTCCACCTCAGCTGTACCCAAAAAGGTGCCAAACCCCCCTGGCTGGATTCTGAAGTGTGTCCTCACACCCTGAGCCACTGCAAAACAGCCTCACCCCCTCCCCAGGCAGGCCCCCAGCGTCGTGGGGGGAAGGAGAGCAAAGCAAAGGTGACAATCTGACTCCAGGTGCTGATTCCCAGCTTGGCCGAGCTGGATGTGCTCCCCTGAGCCTGAGGAGCTGGGATCACCCAGGGTGAGTGATCAGCACACTCAAGAGAGCAGCAAAAGGTCTCTCAGCTATTTGGAAACAACAAACCAACCCATTCCAGCCCTTTTCCTCCACCCCAGAGGCCGGGGAGATTCCTGGCTGGCTGAGAGTGGCGTAAGCACTTTATTGATTTCTGTGTTGGGCGTGGGAGGGATTTAATTGGGATGTGGAGGTTTCTCACCCCAGGGTCAGGCTCTCAGCAGGGATGGTGCTGTGAGAGGCAGCCAAGGTTGAGCCATCCTCTTCCAAATGTTGTCTCCTGCTGGGAATATGCTTGTGGAAAAGGGAGATTCCTCCCAGAGAGATGTGCTTGCAGTTATTAACCACACACTCCGTGGCAGTGCCATCCACGTGCTGGTCCTGGATGCATCCTCACCCTTTGGATGTTCATTGCTAAACAAACTCTTGCTGGTTTATGAAGTGCCCAAAGGCTGAATTAGGGCCTGGATCGAGTATAATTCAGTTAAAAGCAGAAATGTATTGAGCAATGAAGCTGCAAACCTTTATGTGTGCAGTAAAAAGCAGGATACAAGAGCAGAGCTGGGCCAGGAGCAGGCAGCAAAATCCCAGGAGAGGTCTGGAGTCAGCATCCAGCACTGTCCAGGAAATTCCCAGGCTTCCTCACCCCGTCTGACTGCTCTGATACCACATAAGTGTGGGATAAGAGGAGCTGGAAAAGCCTGTGGTGCTCAGTTCTCCGTGGATATTTGGATCCTGGATAAAACATGCCATGATGGGAATGCCTCTGCTCTGAGTTGGCAGCATTTAAACCCAAATTGTGGCACTGGGGACACCTGAGAGAATCCTGCCTGTCTCTGGGACTCTGCAGGGTAGAAATATTCCTTCCTTCTGCTCTGAGGAATTCCCAAAGGCTGGCTGGCCACAGTCTCTGTGCTCCCTGAAAAGGCTCCATGTTCCCTGGCAGCATTTCCAGCACATTTGGGCGGCTGCTCCCTGGGGAATCAGCCACAGAGCCAAGGGGTGGGCAGGAGGGGGCTGCTGGCCTATTAATATCCCATTTTTATAGGGAAGTGAGAGGTCAGCAGGAAATAATTGCCTCTTTCCCAGCTGAAGAACCACCAGTTGGCCTCTGTGCTCTTTGAAATTGCTGGATCTTAGCAAACAGCACTGCTTCCTGTGGGGAATGATCCCTGCTCCCACACATTCCCGTGGGGCTCCCTTCATTAAAACCCTTGGGAATGCTGAGCAATGTGCCAGCCCCTTCCTACACACCCCATAAAACCCACAAGCAATTACATCCACGGATGGGATCCATGCTGGGACAGCACAGAAAGGCAGCAAAAGCAGCTCTGTGTGAATCCAAACTCAAGGGAAAGGGCAGCTGGGCTGGCAGAAAACATCACATGGATTTTAGGGATGCTCCTTTCAGGTCGTGTCCTTTCATCTCCTGCATCCCCAGGGAAGGTTATGGTGCAGAAATCAAGAGATGCTGGGAATTAAGGCTGGGATTCACTGCTTCCTTCAGGAAAGGGCAGCTGGAAAGCAGGGAATGAGCTGCTTCAGAGCCTCAGCTCACCAGACCATGTCTCTGGGGGCTCTGAGGCAGCTCAAGCCCTTCCCAGCAGGGAAGGAGCTGCCTGGGAGAGGAGCTGAGTGAATTGGAAAATTCTGGGAATACAGCACAGCCTCAGGAAGGATGCGGTTCCAAGCACCTCCATGGGAGAGGTGAATTCAGGAGGTTTAGGGACCCCTTGGCTGGAGAGATAAATCCAGAAATACACTTTAATTCCAGACCTATGGCCTGGACTTGGCTGGCCTGTTAGGTGTGATATTCCCACATGTTCCTCCTTTCCTTCAGTGATGCCTTTGTGGCCCAGGTACCTCCCTGATCCTACAAGACACCCCAGGGTTTGGACACCCCAATATTCAGCATCCCCTCCATTCCCAGCAGCAGTGGGATGGAACAATTAGTAATTCATTTTCCCTGCTCTTTTCCCCACCCCTCCCATCCATGCCACAGCTCCCATGGGAAATCAAACTCACAGGGATGCAGATGGGCTCCTCTTCCTCGTGCCAGTTGTGCCCACAACGAAGCCAGGGGCGAGTTGCAAAGTATTTGTGAGGTTCCTCTGTCTCCAATTAAAATCCAACAATAACGAGGAAAACATTTAATGGAAGGCTGGGAGGGGTTCTCAGCACGGGGAAGGGATGAAGGATCATCTCCAGGGCTCAGGATTTCTTGGTGCACAGTGGAGGCTCCGACCTGCTCCTGCCAAAAGGGCCCCAGACGCGGCGGAATCGGGGAGGGCTGGGACACACGGGCCTGGGGGGTGGGAGATTTCGGAGTCTGTGGGAAGGAAACCAGATGGGATTTTAGAAATCCTCAGTTTTTAAACTGCTATTCATTTTTAAAAGTCCTGATTGCAGCTGAAATCATCAGGGTTTCCCCTAATGAGGGGTGGGGTGATTTCTGCTGACGTGAAAATGAGAATATGTTTCCATCCAAATTTGGGGAAATATCCTCTGCCAGTTTGCAGGGTTGGATTTGCTCCAGCATCCTGCACTGGAATGAAGTTAAAGTGCAAAACCTTTAAAAAGGAATCTTGCACCATTCCCTTATGGAGCAGGCAAGGAATGTGCTGCCCTCAGCAGCTCTGGAGTAAACAGGCACCAAAAAAAACCTTGATCCACAATCCATTCCCTGCTATCCCTGCAGCATTCCCACCCTCTGTGCCCATTCCCAGAACACCAGCAGCTTTCCTGGCTGCCACAGGCACAGAAGCAAAGTTTCCAGGAGTTGCACATGACTCTGGAAGAAAACAAAAATTTGGATTTGGCACCTCGAGGCCCTGCTCGAGCTGCTGACCCCCTGCAGCTAGCTGGGAAATTACAGGAATTACACCTTTTCCACATGATCTCAGCCAGGCTGGCACTAACCAAGAGCTGCAACAGGGCAAGGGAGCCAAAAGTCGTGTGGAATATCTTGGAACAGTGTTTTAGGTCTTAGGAAGTCATGATCTCATCATTTCATCTCTTGGGAACAGGGAGAAAAGCAACCTCATGGATGAAAATTTTGGTTCCAAATTATTCCCCCAGCTCTGGGAGCAGGAAATTCATTTTCCTGGGTTTGGATTTCTGTCAAACATGGTTTGATTCTCTTTTTAGTGTTTTTATGCTGGTTTGACACCACTGATTTGGGTGTAGTAGTGCAAAGAAAGGCACACTGGGATCTGCTGTCCTGGATTTTAGAACTGCTGACTTCACTACCCCATCCCTCTCTCAGGTATTCCTACAAAGAAAGGTTCTAGAATGTTCCTGACGACCCATTCCAGGTGATTTCTCCCTCACCTCCATCCAGATTCCAGTTTTGGAAGCTTCAGGCTCTGGGTTTCAGCTTTGCCAAGTGCTTCCCTCCTGCCTCACAGCTCTCCACCCTCTCCCACCACTTCCCAGAAGAGTTTTTTGCTCTCCTCCAGCTCTTCAAGGTCTTCCCAACTCCCCCACATCTTCTGCCATCAGGAAACTCGGACACTTTTTACACTGTGCCTCCCTCAAGGTCACAAATTTCAAAGGGGACCCGAACACTCCGAGTGCTGTTCCCTTTTCCCAGCTTTTTTTCCGTGATCTCTGCTCTCTGTTCCTGTGGGGTTAATTCATCTCTTTTCAAAGCCCTCCTCCAACTGAAGCTGGCTAAGTCAGTGGTAGCTCCTAAAAAAAACCCATCAAAATTTAGCTCCTAAAAATACCCAGGGAAGACAACCACGCTGGGATGGAGCAGTGCAGCCGGGAAGGGCCAAGTGCTTGGCTGCAGCTGGAGACTGTTTTGTCTCCCATCCCTCAACTCCGTCATGTCCTCCGTATGTTCCAGCAAATTCATCAGGCATGACTCACAGACCTTCCCCGTGCACATTCCTGCCTGCTGACCACCCCTTCCTAAAATTAGACTCGACTTTTGTTGGTTCAGTCACGGGGGAAGGTGAAGAGCTGCAGAGCCACGTCCCTTCCTCGTGTCACAGCCGGCTTTGGAAGGGACTTTTATTCCAGGATGGGGAGGATGATCTGTCTCCCTCCTTGGCTTGTCATTGGCCCTGCTGCTGCAGGGAGGGTGAGGATGGTGAGGGATCCCAACTTCCAAGAGGATGGCTGGGCAATTCTGCCTCATTCCATAAAGGCCAGGCTCTGGGAGACGAGAATGCTCTGGGTCAACACCAACTCCGTTGTTACTCCAGAGAGGAATGACATCCCTCTGTGGAATCACAGAGACTTGCTGCTCCTCCTAAAATCCCAAATTGGTGTGAATTCAGCCATTCAGTGACTTTTTTTTCCTTACTGAGAATCAGACTGGCTCTAATGGCTTCTCCAGACATTTTATTCCTAAGGCTCTACCTGCTGGCTGTGAAAGGAATGAGGGATCACTGTGCCAAGTGACCTTCAGCTGGGGAATTCTGTGCTCCTCTGATCCCGGGGGGAACATTCACCAGGAGTGATGTCAGACACTGACAACTACAGCTTGAATATTTTCAGCTCCATCCAGGCGGCTGGGAATGCCCATAAATCCAACAAGTGTCACTGGAGATGGGCACAAGTGCACCCCTCTTGTACTGGTGACCTGTCCCAGCCCCAAAAGGGTGGTTATAATGAAATAAAAGTATTAATTTCTCATAAAAGTTGGAATAAAATGACTCTTCCTCACTCTACTGACCTCCTGGGGCTACTCAGATCATTCACTGCTTTGGGTTCAGAGCAAAGCTGAAGATTGTGAATTAAATTTGACCAGAGGAGCTGTGCCAAGCCTAGGAGGTAAAACCTTCCCAGGAAGGGCTTTGGACTGGGCAGCTCCCTTGGGAAGAGGCTCCTGGGGAGGTTGTACAGGAGTCCAGCTCTCCTTGGCAAGGCTGGGAGGATCCTGCTGGAAATTCAGCTGCACTCTGGAGCTGGGAATAAACACAGAGCCTCAGGCTCCTGCTTTCCTGGCCTGCCCTTTCCACATTACAATATCCACATGTCCTGGCAGCTCCAAGTGGCTGGTCGCTGGATGTGCTCTGACATCAACCACAAAAGATTTTAAGAACCATTTTGTGCCAGGGAAAAACAAAACAACTCTCCCAGTTACTCCACTCCCATGTTTCAAACCTCTGGAATGCTCATCAAAGCACTTCTTGTGCACACTTCCATGGCAGAGCTGGAATTTCCTCCCAGCTGTCACTGTCAGGCTGTAAAAGGGAACAACAGGGAAAAATGTGCCTGGGGAGGATGGGATGAATGAGCTGCTCAGGGCTTGGCTGTGGTGCTCAAGAAATTCTTCCCAAGGGTCGGGTATTTCACACATGGACTCATGGAATGGTTTGGGTTGGAAGGGACAGGAAGATCAGCCAGTCTCACCTCCTGCCATGGGCAGGGACACTTTGCACTGTCCCAGGTTGCTCCAACCTGGCCTTGGACACTTCCAGGAATGGGGCAGCCACAACTTCTCTGGGTAACCTCCAGCACCCTCCCAGGGAAGGATTTCTTCCCTATATTTAACTTAAATTTCCCCTCTATCAGTTTGAACCTGTGTTGAATGTAACTCATATTCTCAGGTGACATCTCCTAGCTCCGCCGTGGGAATTGAGACCTGGAGTGCCTGCAATTTCCAGGTCACATATCCAAAACAGATCCTGAGGAAAGTCCTTTTGCACTCCTTTCCTTGCCTTCACTGTGTCTCCTGTCCCTGTAAAGGCTCTGCTCTCCCTCCTTGCAGACAGCCCGTCAGCTCCAGTAAATGTCACAGTCAAACACCTGAAAGCCAACTCGGCTGTGGTCACTTGGGATGTCCTGGAAGATGAAGTTGTCATTGGATTTGCAATTTCCCAACAGGTACCGTGCCTAAATTATCCAGTTTCTGCCATGTCCATCTTCCCCAAATTCTCTTGCTGCTATTGTTGTGGTCTGATGGTGAAACAGGACTTTTTGACTCTAATATCAGAAGGCTTAATATGATTTATTAAAATGACTCTATTGTTTAAAAGGCTTGGGCTATCATGTGCTCAGGTACAGAGTTTGGATGCTTACTTCTTCGTGCTCAGTACAAGAATGCTAGAAAATGCTTACAATTCAGTGAGAACAGTTCTCCACATCATTGGTTGAGAGGAAGAAAATTACATCTCCCATATCGGGAGACAGGGCAGACAAACACCACCTGTGTCCTTGAACACAGCTCAGAGATTTGTTTATAGAATTCTGTGCAGAGAAAATGAGCTTTCCCCTGGGAAGAAAAACCTCAGCAGGTTTTCACCCAGGAAACCCATAAAATGTCCAGACAACATGCTGCAGTTTAAGCCCATTCCTTCTCGTCCTGTCCCTCGTGGTCCCGGAGGGGATTTGGCTCCCCTGTCCCCTTTGCAGCCTTGGTGGCTGCAGAGAGGGAAGGATCCTGATGGTTTCTCCACATCCACGTGGTGGGCAGGGCAGGAATCAGTGGCCTTGGGTGACAACAAATGCACACGGAGAGGCCTCTCCACCACTCTGTGCTCTCCTCTCTCGGCTTCCAGAAGAAGGACGTGCGGATGCTGCGCTTCATCCAGGAGGTGAACACCACCACCCGCTCCTGTGCCCTCTGGGACCTAGAGGAGGACACTGAGTACATTGTGCATGTCCAGTCCATCAGCATCCAAGGCCAGAGCCCTGCCAGTGAGCCAGTCCTCTTCAAGACCCCCAGGGAAGCTGAGAAACTAGCCTCTAAAAATAAAGGCAAGTGTGGGTGAGTTCCTCTGTGGCCCCTGGGACACAGGGCTCTGCAGAGAGGACCCAGGAGCCTGTGTGGTGAGAGGAGTTGGGAGAAACCCTTTGGGATAAATAGGATAAACCTCGTGGGATAAACAGGATAAACACTCATGGGGCTGAGTGTCTTCTCAGGACAAGCTGGAGGGGGCACAAGGTGCCAGGGAGATGCTGCTGGAGGTGGCTGCTCCTTCTCCCATCTCAGATGAGATTTTAAAAAGTGAGGAGAAGGTTTCCAGCTCTGTGTCCTGCTCTCTACAAGTGGAGAATGCCAGGGGAAATTCCTGGCCAGGCTGTGAACTCATGTGGAACCTCACACCACTGTGAGCACTTGTGGGATTCACGTGGCCTCCTGTGCTTGGGTTCCAGGGGAAAAAATACCCAGAGGCTCCCACTTTTCTTACATTTTCAATATTTCTGCCAAATCACAGAGAGCTGAGGTTGGAAGGAACATCTTGAGATCACCCAGGCAGGGTCAAGCAGAGCAGGTTGCCCAGGATCACATCCAGCTGGATTTTCATTATCTCCATGGAGAAAATCAGGCACTTCCTCACTGGCAACTCCTTCTTGTTCCTCTTTAGCCACACCAGGCTGTTGAGGGTTTTCTGTCAGCAAGAATCCTGCTCCAAAGAGGGCCTGGCAGTGCAGGGCTGTGGGGACACCCAGGTCCCTCCCTGTCTGCTGAGGGCCCAGCCTGTTCCAGGGCTTTTGGCCATGGTTCTGAGGATATGAGTCCTTGACTCTCTTTATTAAACTGATTTAGAGGCTGTAAATCCTGAATTGCTGTTTATCTGGAAGCACTAAGAGGAGCACTGCTCCTTTCCTGGGGGCCTGAACTGTAATCTCCTTAATGCTTTGAAGCCAAGGAGGCGAATTACGCCCTGCAAAAAGGCTCTGCTCCTTTCTGAATCCCGCTGAAAAATATCCTGCCAGGCTCTCCACGCTCCTGAGCTGGAGCTGCTGGAGCATGCAAGGCTTTGTGGCAGGTGCAGATGGCACTAAAAGGGACAGGGACAGCAGAGAGAGCAGCCATGAGGGCAGACAACACTGCCCTGGTCCCACTGCTCCTCCCTGGCCCCGTCCCCTCAGGGTGTCATGGGATGAATCCTGGAATCCCAGACTGGACATAAAACTCATCTTGTTCCACCCTCTGCCATGGGCAGGGACACTTCCACCATCCCACGTTGCTGCAAGCCCCATCCAAGCTGGCCTTGGACACTTCCAGGGATGCAGCAGCCACAGCTTCTCTGGGAAATCCATCCCAGCCCCTCCCCACCCTCACAGGGAGGAATTCCTTCCTAAATCCTACTCCTAATTCCAGCTCCTACGTGCCCTAAGGAGTGTCAGGACTCTCTCCTTGCTGGCTCTGCCCCTCACACACTGATTGGGGTCGGGGGCACTCCTAAACCAGGCTCTGAGCTGGGCTTTGGGTCTCACAGTGTCTCTTTGCCCTTGTGCAGATGAGGTGACAATGAAGGAGATGGCGAAGACAAACCAGCAGCTGCGAGCTGGGGAAATTCTCATCATTGTTGTGGTGTTGTTTATGTGGGCAGGTCAGTCCTAACTCTCTGTCAAAAGTCATATCCACTGGATATCCTTAGGAATGCCTGGCTGCACGTGGAACCATGGAAGAAAACCTTCCTCCCACAAAAAAAAAAAATGGAATTCTCAGCTGTAAGGGCACCTCAAGTTGGGCTTTGCAGCTCGAGTTTGGTCCAGCAGGAAGCAGGAAATGGATTTGATTGAAGCAATTCCCTATGGCTAATCCTGTAATCTCATTTTTTTCCAGACTGCCCTGATTTTGATGCCCTCAGCCACAGAATGATGGAATGGTTTGGGNAAATATAAATCTTTTCCACAGAAATTTCCCCATCACAGAAAGGGATGGAGGAATCCAGGTGACACTGAATCAGACCCATGTATAATAATTTTTTTTCCCCTTATTTGCATCTCCAGAGACTGGACAGCAATTATTCCTAAAGCAAACAATCACATAAAAACTGAAACAAACTTAGAAGATTTCCAGAACCTCTAGGCTATTATTTTTTCTGCATTTATGTCATGTTTTAGTTGTGCACATCCCAGTTTCAATGCCCTGCCAGGGAAAATAATCATGAATAATTACATGGGGTGACTGAACAACTGAATCATCTCCCGCTGTAGAATAATCTGAGACTTGGATCAGCTGGGAACAAAGAATTTGCTAATCCCACAATTTCCCTTCCAGACAAATTACTTACATTTAAAAAGCAAAAGGGGTGTGGGGAGAATCTCTCTACATCAAATGGGTTCTTTAAAAAGTCTCAATACACAAAAACCTCCTTCCAGCTTTTAACCTGTCCTGTATGGCAATATTTGGGAAAATCCAAATGGAACCAGCCCGTGCCCAGGGCTCTGGACTGAGCCAAGCCCCAGCTCTTGTGTTTCTGGAATTTTTCATGGCATTTTTCTTCTTTGTGTGCCAGTTTTACCCAGGGAAATCACACAAGGAGTGGCTGTGGCAGATATTAAGACCTTTTCTCCTGGAAGCAACCATTTACCCACATTCCCAAAGAAAGAATTTGGGCCACTGTGTTTATCAGCAAAGCCTGGGGGCAACTGCCACACTCGTTTTATAGAGCAGTTCCTGATGTGATGCTACAAGATTTAAATATATTTGGCTATTAGGGAAGATTTTTCAGGGAGGGAAAAGCAGCATCCGCCTGGATCCACTTCACCTACGTGTCTGGAATCCACAGGGAGAGATGTTATTTGGTGGAAACATCACATAAAAGCTTCTCAGACAGACATTTGCAGTCATCTTACGTGCCACGGCTGCCCCTGCTTCCCTCTCCACGTGCCTGGGGGTGTGTGGGAGGAAATTTCCACTCGCAGCTTGTGCTGGTGCCCATTTGCAGGTGCTGGCAGGTTCAGAACCTCTCCTCTGCCAGCTCCAGCTCCAGAGGACAAGGAGCAGAGGACACATTTTTCACCAGGCAGAAATTCCAGGAGCTCCAGCTGGGCTGAACCGCGGGGTTGGTGTTGGTCGAGGTCCAAATGCAGGCTTTGAAACACTTCATAACAGGGAGGCTGCAATAGAATTAATCTTCTGTCGTCCTGTCTAACTAGTTTAGCATGGAATTAAGGGAAGGGAAGAGCGTGGCTGTGGTCTGGGAGGAAGTGGGAATGCTGCCGAGGCTGGCCAGAGGGATGTGTGATCTGTGCCGGTGTGACTGAGGCTCTCTCCCGGCAGGGGTGATCGCCCTGTTCTGCAGACAGTACGATATCATCAAAGATAACGAGCCCAACAACAGCAAGGAGAAAGCCAAGAGCGCCTCGGAGAACAGCACACCCGAGCACCAGGGCGGGGGCCTCCTGAGGAGCAAGGTAAATCCTCGATTTGTGCTAAATCCCCCCAAAAAAGCCTCTGTTAAAAATCCTCCCCCACCCCCGCGGCTCTGCTGTCGGGACAGCAGCGCTTCACTCCCACCTCCTGGAGCCTCCGTGGCCGCCAGAAATCAGATTTCAAGCCACGTTTCTGGATGATCTGAGCATCTCTGGAGCNTCAAGTTGGGCTTTGCAGCTCGAGTTTGGTCCAGCAGGAAGCAGGAAATGGATTTGATTGAAGCAATTCCCTATGGCTAATCCTGTAATCTCATTTTTTTCCAGACTGCCCTGATTTTGATGCCCTCAGCCACAGAATGATGGAATGGTTTGGGTTGGAAGGGACATAAAGATCATTTTGTTCCACCCAGCCTTCCACCAGAGCAGGTTGCTCCAAGCCCTGTCTTGGAATGTTTCCAGGGATCCAAATATTCCAAAAGGATATGCTTTGAGTCCTTCAGATATTACAGGTTGCAGTAATTTTCTGGATATTATATTACTCCAATGGTCAGGCAAAACAGAGATTTAAGAGTCCTGCTCTCCATACTCACTAATTTATATTTATATTTATATTTATATNTGTGTTTATCAGCAAAGCCTGGGGGCAACTGCCACACTCGTTTTATAGAGCAGTTCCTGATGTGATGCTACAAGATTTAAATATATTTGGCTATTAGGGAAGATTTTTCAGGGAGGGAAAAGCAGCATCCGCCTGGATCCACTTCACCTACGTGTCTGGAATCCACAGGGAGAGATGTTATTTGGTGGAAACATCACATAAAAGCTTCTCAGACAGACATTTGCAGTCATCTTACGTGCCACGGCTGCCCCTGCTTCCCTCTCCACGTGCCTGGGGGTGTGTGGGAGGAAATTTCCACTCGCAGCTTGTGCTGGTGCCCATTTGCAGGTGCTGGCAGGTTCAGAACCTCTCCTCTGCCAGCTCCAGCTCCAGAGGACAAGGAGCAGAGGACACATTTTTCACCAGGCAGAAATTCCAGGAGCTCCAGCTGGGCTGAACCGCGGGGTTGGTGTTGGTCGAGGTCCAAATGCAGGCTTTGAAACACTTCATAACAGGGAGGCTGCAATAGAATTAATCTTCTGTCGTCCTGTCTAACTAGTTTAGCATGGAATTAAGGGAAGGGAAGAGCGTGGCTGTGGTCTGGGAGGAAGTGGGAATGCTGCCGAGGCTGGCCAGAGGGATGTGTGATCTGTGCCGGTGTGACTGAGGCTCTCTCCCGGCAGGGGTGATCGCCCTGTTCTGCAGACAGTACGATATCATCAAAGATAACGAGCCCAACAACAGCAAGGAGAAAGCCAAGAGCGCCTCGGAGAACAGCACACCCGAGCACCAGGGCGGGGGCCTCCTGAGGAGCAAGGTAAATCCCCGATTTGTGCTAAATCACCCCAAAAAAGCCTCTGTTAAAAATCCTCCCCCACACCCGCGGCTCTGCTGTCGGGACAGCAGCGCTTCACTCCCACCTCCTGGAGCCTCCGTGGCCGCCAGAAATCAGATTTCAAGCCACGTTTCTGGATGATCTGAGCATCTCTGGAGCGAAAAAAAAAAAAAAAGAGTTCCTCGGGTCCTCCCACAGCAGCACGTGGCAAAGAGGACACTGGTCCTGTAATTAACTGGAGAGTTAATCAGCAGGAGCGAAGATGGTAACACACATGATGTCAGAATGTAAATAGGTCAAGCCTTTAATTCATCCCAACTTATTTCAATTAATTTAACTTCCTCGTGATTCTGTTCACATCCCCACCATATTTATTTAGTATTTTAAATAGTTCACTGATTTATGATGGTTCAGAAGCAGTGATGAACCCCACAAGCCTAAAACCTCAACTCTGACCCTTTTTCATCATCACGAAGCGGCGGGAAGGAGAATTTTCACAAAACACGACCTGCAGACTGCACTGAGCTCTGATGTGATTTTGTCCTTCTATACATCCGTTTTTCCTTTGTTTTCTCTCCTAGTTTCCAAAAAACAAGCCCTCAGTGAACATCATTGAAGCATGACAGCCTGACACCTGAGAGATGGACTCCATCCCTCACTCTCACTCTGCCTCTGAGCCGTGATGACTGGGGAGGTGAAACATTGTCGGAGCGATTTGCAAAACAAGACCTCGCGATTGTCACTCGCTGGCATCCACCTCCTCATCCGTGTTCTGCAAAACATCTGGCCAGGAAGGGGAAATCCTGCGAAACAACAAACCCTGAACCCCAAACAAAGAGGATGGAGAAGAATCAGTGATGCTGGAGTGATCTGTGAATCACCTGGGTTGGAGCAACTCATTTCCACCCTCACGCTCCATCTTCTGGGACAGTTTTCCTGCTTTTTGGGAATGCACAAGGTTCTCACTGTCACTCCACCCTGGCAATATTCCCAGGCATCAGGCACATCCCTTTTTGAGCAGGAAGCTCATGGCAAACACCACCGAGAAGCCAAATTTTGGCTGCTGTGTGCTCGGGCCTCGCTTCGTTCATCGATGTGTGTCATGTAACACGTCTTGCAGGTGGGTTTTTCAAACAAGAAAAAAAAAAAAGGCATCCCCCAGTTTCCACTTCCACCAGGAGAACTTCCCTGGTTGTTCTCTGCAGCACATTTCTCCACTGCTGCTGTCTCTTCTCTCTCACACTGGTGCTCTTCACCTCAGAAAAAATTGGGGAACACTGAGGCACAGACCAACATGAGGGGACACCAGAAGCTGTTATTTAGCTTCCAGGATAATTTCAACCATTTTCTCTGTGGTATTTTCAGCTGGGCCTGAGTCCACCACCAATGGGATAAAAAGTCCATAAAAATGTAGCCAGTCAGCAAAAAAAAAAAAAAAAAAAAA
>VXAX01005672.1:17166-30112 GCA_013399835.1 Leptocoma aspasia
AAAAAAAAAAAAGCCAGAAAAAGACAAAATACCTGATGGTACCGGTGGCTATGCAAGGTCTCCAGGGGCAAGAGCTGTTTATTGTGGAAGGCTGTGGCCTGAGGAGCCTTCTTCTGAGGGCTTAAGTTCTTAAAATGCTTCTTTTAGTAAAGTTTCTGTGTGGGAAGGGCTGGTTCTCCTGAGTCTGCTGGAGACAGCTCCCAAAAAGGGATAAAGGGATGAGGATGGATGGGAAAGGGGCTGGGTTTCTCCTGTCTCTTAGGAAGTGCTGGATGTTTGCAAGCTGACAGGATCCCTGGAAAGCTGGGAGATGCAGGACCATGACATGACAAAGATTTACTCTTTCTAGTGTGCCATGGGGTATCTGTATTTCTTTAATTCCTCCACAAGACCACTGCATATGCACTTAGGGGATGAGGCAGGATCCGACTTGTTCCAGCAAATGCCAACAGAGGTTGGCCTGAGGAAGGTTTGGAGCAGCCTGGCTTGGGAGTTCCTGCACAGGAACAGCCTGGCAGTGAGGAGCTGCCATCTCTCCTCTTCCCCTGTCACCAGCTTTTCCCAAAAAAACAAACAAACAAACAAAAAAAGGTTTGGGAAAAAGGCACTGGGAAGTTCTCCTGAAGATGTGCTGGTTCCAGCCAGGCCAACCCCAAAGGTGTCTCCAGGATCCTTTGCCTGAACATACTCTTCCATCACCAAGAAGGAGAGGTCACCACCTCTGATACAGACAGAGCAATAAACATTTTATAATGTACAATAAAAGATTAAAGGCATCTCTTGTGTCCTTGTAATGCCTGAATTTAATTATTTCATATTCACCTGCTTTCAGCAGCATACACACCCTAGAACTGGGGGACTTTGTATTTCCCAGACCTAAAACCTAAACAGATCTACAACCTAAAATATTTTCTTAGTGTTTGGGTGGAGAAACCCAGGGAGGTTCAGAGTTGGTTCTGGCTGCAGGACAAAAAAAAAAGCTTGCACCATAAATAGCACCCCAGCCCTACCTAACAAAATTCTTCAGCCACGTCTGTTATCTCCCAAGGAAGAAATAGCATTTGGAATCCACAGCCCTGCAAAGGGAGATTTAGGACAGATGGTACAGCATGTGCAAAATGATAAGGGAGATGCTCTCTCCTAATCCTGGGGCAGACAGCCCAGCAAGCCCTCAGAGAGCTGCTCCAGAGGAAATCCAGCCTGGTAATTTGGCAGGTTGGGGGGTTGTGTGGCTGTTTTTAAAGCCAGTTGTCCCTGGGAATTCAGACCATATCCCTTTTTTTTCCACAGTTGTTGCTCCCTAGGGACAGGTTTAAGCTATTTCTTTCCTGACAGAGATGTGAACATTCATTTGGTAGAACAGAATTAAATTTAAAGTGTCAGTGTGGGGCAGAGTTCAATATTCACACGTGGCAGGAGGTGCCAGGGTTATTTTGATAACCTGCATTTGATAACCCATAACTGCAGGCTTGGAGAGTAAGGAAATATTGGTTTTGAGGAGAAACAAATGTGGGCTGGCAGAATTCAGCTCAGACAGGGACTCCAGACCACTCAGTTCAAGTGATTCCCTTCAAGGAAATTTTTTAGGCACTCTGAATTGAAGTGATGGAGTAAATCCACACTTTAGGCAAAGTGTTACAGGAGAATAAAGTTACTTGAAATGCTGCTGTTCTGAGGGTCATAAACATCAAAGCTTTAACTGCTGTCTGGGTATTAAATTCCACTGTAACCCATCAGAGTCAGCCACTGTGAGTTCAACCCTAAACCCATCTTTAGAAGAGACACCTCGTTCCCGTCAGCAGCTGCCAAAAGATACTCCTGATGTGTTTTACAGTCAATAAAGAAAAGAGATCGAGCAAAAATAAACCCAAGACACACTGAGGGAAGTCATGCTGGGCCACAGCACAACACACCCTCCAGCCCACCCACGTCCCCCCACGTGTTTTTTTTTTTCTGACTGCTGATTTTGACTCATTGTTGGAAGCGGGAGCTGCAAAAGGGAGGTTTCAAGAAATACTAAAAAGCAGCAAGTGGGAGTGGGCTGCTGTGCCAGGGATCCCAGAGAGGCTGATTCCCTGCTGATCTCTGAAAGCAAAGCCCTCCCAGCTGGCTCGGGATGAATCCCATCGATTTCCAAGAAAACTAAGCAGATATTTGGGGCACAATAGGAGCAGGAAGCTGCAAACAAAACCTTTCGCCAGCACATCCAGGGCGTGTTCCGAGTTAAACACCGCTCTCCTCCCTCCTTCCCCAGCGCTGTAATATTATGCCTACAAGTACAATTTAACCAATAGATTCCTCCCCGACGAGTTTAGCAAAGAGGAGCCGCGGGAGGAAGTGTGGAGCAAACAATCCTGCACAGCGTGTCCTCCCAACTCACAACACAGCCCCTGCCACTTGGCACCCCCTCCCCCGGGCCACCAGGCACCGAGGAAAACGGCAACACGAGTTTTTTTTGTGGTTTTTGATTTTTTTTTTCATTCCCTGCCACTTCAATAGGAAACACCTACACGGAGGAAAAGTGTTAGCACAATCTCAGCTGGTAATGGAGATGCCAAGGGAGAGGAAAAGGCTGCTGATGGCAGTGTTTGCCAAAGATGGGAAAGGTGACATCACTCCAAAGCCAATGTCACAGCTGCACATCCATTTTCCCCAGCAAAACACAGCACCTCGGCGAGGCCTGAGCTTCTCGAGGAGAGAGCTGAAGATGACACCATATGTTCCACCAAATGTAATTTCCCCCAGATTTGCAGGGGAAAAAAAAATAAAATAAAAAAAGCTTCCTAACGATGTGTAATGAGCTATTACAGCCTCGTCTGGAAGCAGAGCTGACCAAATTCAATCAGCTTTTCCAGCATTTGTTAAAAAGCTGTGCTTGTTATGCTAAAATATCTTCTGTTTCTTCCACAAATCTGGCGTTTATTGAATTGTCTGGTGACCTCAGGCATTAAAATGATGCTGTTCCCCCTTGGTGCTGCTGCAGCCCACATGTCTGGAGGAAAAAGGAGCTGGTTTCTCCTTCAGCTTCAATTTTGGTTAAGTAAGTTCCAAATGAAGAATCTTCATTATTAGTGACAGAACCGGGGAAGGCACAGCTTGAATTTCAGATTCCCAGATGGAGGCAGCAAAGCTGGCAGCCAGAAAAATCCTCTTTTTCCTTGGAATCTGGACATGCTGGATGCAGAGCCATTGAGTGGCAATAATGACAGAGCCCCACGATGCCATTTGACACTTTGCAGCATCCTTGTCCTTTTGAACTTACAAAATCCCCCACCTTTAATGCCACCAACTGCTAAATAAAACCTATTTATACCATCCAAATCTGTTCTGCACCTAAGTACCCTCCCAATCCAAAGGCAGAATATTATCAGCTTCTATTTCCCATTTCAGGATGGAATTTCTTCCTCCTCTCAGGGAAGAGCTGGTTTGTTTTTAAGAGGAAGGCAGAAAAAAAAACCAAACCCACACAGTGGTTTCATTTCAGTCTCATTGTTTTCCAGCTGCTGTTGGCTGGCTGCAATACATTGATGAACACTATTAAATTTTTAATTGTGAGGCATTTCATCAGAGCTCACGCAGGGCTTGCACAAAGCCAGTTTTATTCCAGTTTTTATTGATGTCACTGGGTTCTACCACACCAAAAATCATCAGCAGGGCCCTTGGCTACTCTCTAACAGCAAACACACAGCAAAACACTCTGTCCTTCCATGAAGGCTTAATCCACAATCCCTCCCTCCTCTCTCCACCATTCAGATATGAATCATTTGCAATGTCAGAGAAGGAAATTTGCAGCACTAAAGCTGCCCAGAGCTGCTTCATGGCAGAGTTTTACACTCCCAAAGAATACAAATCCCCTCGTGCCTGAGCTGCTCCATCCCCCTGGAGACACCAGCAGCATCTCCCTGGCATGGTCAGGAGCTGCTTGCTGGGAATTTCCACCCCTGGAAGTGTCCAAGGCCAGGTTGGACAGGGATTGGAGCAACCTGGAATTGTGGGAGGTGTCCCTGCCCTGACTGAGATGATCTGAATGATCTTTATGTCCCTTCCAACCCAAACCAGTCTGGGATTCCATGGATATCAGGTGAAATTGTCCCCAGACCACAGGTAAAGGATTCCTTTTTCAAATAATTTAATTTGTGGGGTTCACTGGTTTAAAAGCCACGAACCCTCACGTGCTTCCAAGGGATTTCTCCTTCTCCCTCAATGCAAAGCTCTCTGTAAATAAAATTTACAGAGGTAAAAGTCACCTGAGAGGCTCTGGTGGCACCAAAAACCTGGCCCATCCCAAAGCCTCAGCCCCAAAAGTGCGGTCCCATGGGTTCCTTCCTGCCTGGATTCTGTGATATCTAGGATTTTGTGCAGCCAGGCCCTGCTCCAAGCTTCACTGGTGATCCTTTGGACAAATGACTTCCATTCTCCCTCAGTCACTGCACATTCAGGACAGGGAGAAACTTTGCCTGTTTTCCAAAGCCCTGGCTCACTCTGGGTGCCACAGAACAAAATCTATGAACCACAAGGTTAAAAAACATCAGTACTGAGCTGAAATTTTGATTTCTTTAAGATCACATGAGCCAAAAGCATCTCCAAAAATAGTCAGATTGTGATGATAAAAATATGAGATGATTTGCTGCCTGAATAAACTTAATTTGCTCTCCAAAATTCCACCTATAAATACCTAAAGGAGTCACAAGGCCCTGCTGGCACCCCTGGGAAGAACATTGGGAAGATCAACTATCCACCTCCAACTCATTTGGAGTTGCCCAGTAGCACAGAAAAGAAGAAAATGACATCTAAAAGCTGCAAAATATTTATAAACTCAAGTGCAAATCTCATGAAATGCTTTTGCAGAAGAAATTAAACTTAAAACCACTGAAAACCAGACCAATTAACACCTCTAAATACAGAACAAGAACCAGCACAGCCCCTCAGCAGAAAAATCCAATAGGTTTGCACTGGAAGTGTTCAGGAATTCTCTGGAAATCATGCTGTTTGGCCAAGTTCTTGCTCACCCACTGGGCTGGGTTGGAATTTGGGGAATTTCTGCAAAAGAAGTCGGTCAAAAATTTAAAATAAACATGAGAGGAGCATTTGGATGAGGCTGGAGCAGTAGCATCTCTGAAAACAAATCTCCATTTCCTTGGTGTTGGCAGCTGGTACTTGATTTTCTTGGTAGGAGGTTTTCAAAGTGAAACCACATCTTTAGAAGGCACCTTGAGAAGTAAGAACATCAAAGTTCCTTTCAGGAATTCTGCCTGGTGCTTCATCCCCTTCTTTGCAAAGCTCCTTCTCCCTGGCCCACCACAAAGGCTGAAGGTTCAACTTCAAACAAAAAGGAAATTTTCCTCACAAAGTGCTGCACCCACCTTAAATCCTCTCATTTGCACGTTCTGAAATAGCAAGACAAAACCCCACCAACTTTAGGCAGCCTCAGAAAAGCAAGATTAAAACCCAAACTACTTCAAGGGGCTTGGTTATCTGCAGGCTTCAGACTGCTACAAGGCTTTTCCCCACCTGTGTTTTGAAAAAAACAACTTTGCTGCCTTATTTTGATCTTATTTATGCACAGGGATGAGCCTAACTCAGGAAATCACATTTCTGAACTGCAAAACCATCTGGTTTTCGAAGCAAAATCCAACCATGGGGGCCACTCCTGCAAAACCACTGTCCAAACATCTGGTTTGGAGCAGGAACATCTGCCTGGCACTGGGCTGTCACCTCTGTCACAGCACACAGAGTTCTATTTTCACTGCTCAGCAAGAACAGGCAGTGACCAGAAGGGCTCCAGCTAAAGCAGCTTGGTCTGGATTCCAGTCAGAGCTCAGGGAAAGGCAAATTCCCTGGAATTCTGCCCTTCCCAGGGGCTCTCAGCACAGCACAGAGTGTGTCCTTGCTCAGTCCAAACTCCAAACTCCAAGGTTTTTCCATCCTGCAGTCATGTGATGGATGTGAATCACAGCTCTTTCCCAGGGAACTCTCCCCAGGCTCCCTCACAAACTGCAGGATCAGCTCCTGTTTGCCCAAAGGAACAACTTCTTGCCAAAAACTGATACTTCTAGAAGGGATTTTCAGAAGATTTCCTTGAGAAATCCACGGGTGGTTTGGGAGGAAGGGAGGTTCTCTAAGGCAAGCTCTCACTGTACACACAGCACTTCTCATTGTCTGCAGTAAGTGTAGAAGAAATCATGACTTTTTTACAGATTTTGAGCCTTCCTACATCTCAGTTCTCTCCCTTGGCCTTCTGAGTCAGAGGTGAAATGGGTCATAAAAACAGAGGGAACATTTCCTTCTGCCAGGGGTGCACTTTTCACCCCTGAGGAGAGACAAGGACTTGGACAAACTTGCACCCTGACTCACTCCAGGAAAAGATTATAGCTCCTCTCCAAGAGGGGAAGTCCCAGGGGCAGATTAATCCCACCAAATATTTGAAAGAACTTATCCCAGTGCTTCACCATCCACCCCAGGGCTCAGAAACCTTTTGGCCTGAGGAAAGAGGGCTGGATAAACTCAGCTGCCATGGAACAGTGCTTAAAACCTTTGCAGTTCTTTCTCCTTGGGCACATCCTCATTCCTTCTACAACAGTCAAGACCAAACTACAGATTTGGGATTCTTCAGGCAAGTTCCACTCATTTAGAAACCAGGAGCTCTGATTATTTCAGCTTTGGCACTAGAAAAGCCCCTGGACCAGGAGTTTCACACTCTGAACCCAAGGAACTTCTTACTCCCCTCACCATAAACTTAGAAATCCACTTTATCAATTCTCACCCCATCCCACATCTCTTGAAATTTAGGGTTTGGAGGTGGATTTCATTTGCTTTGAAGTGAAATCTCCCTCCTGAGCTCAGCCACTAAATGGAATTCTCCCTCTATGTCAGCACAGCCCCAGCCCTGCACCTTCCCTGCCCGCTCTCCATCCAACCAAAATTAATTTGGGCAGGTAAAAACTGCTTCAAGATTAAGGTTTTTTTCTTCCCCTCAGCCAGCTCTGCATCAATCAAGAGACCAGAGCCTTTCAAGGCAGAGTCTGCTAGCAAAGAGTTCATTTGTATTTCACAGATTTGTTTCTCCATCTGTTCCCTGACACTGCTCTCCCTTTCCATCACCTTAAACACACTGTCTGGTTTTTTTTAAGATATTGATCTTTGTTATTACAGTAAAACCAGATGGTTTGTGCCTCTTTATAAGGTATTTCCTCCTCCTCTCCCTTTGGTTCCAGGGAGATCCAAGGAAATAATTTATCAGGTTTCTGCCAGGTTGTGAGAAGTCTGATAAAAATTTTTAAAGCATCAAAAACCTCTAGCAAGCACACCAAGCCTCAAGGAGAGCTCCTGATGGAGTCCTGGTTGGAAAAAAAAAATGGATGGAGGTCAGACAGGAGTCAGCTCAGCTTCCCAGAGGTGCCTGGAGCAGTGGAAGGTTCCCTGCTCGTGGCAGGGAGTGGAACAGGACAATCTTTAAGGTCCCTTCCAACCCAACCCATTCTGTGATTCTCCTCCAAATGATACAGTTTTAGGAGCCTCATTATTTGTGTAGCTGATCCAGCCCCAGAATTGCCAAGGAGGATCTCATCAGGAAGGAAATAATTCCATTTACTGCTGGATAAAGGGCAATAACAAAGTGCAAACACTGACAAATGGTCAGCTGGCAGAAATCTTGTGTGGTCAATTATCAGCCCCCCATTGCCAAGCAGATGCTCAAATCACAGCTCATTTTTACATCTGCTCCAGCACAGCCTCAGCAGCATTTAAATCCTCAGGGGAAGCTGCAAATAAATGAATATATTAGGATTTAACAGCATCTAGAAAGCAGAATGAGAGGAAGCACAAGTTGAGCCATGGGGTTGTCTCCCAACACACTGGAGATGGCTCAATGTGAGAAGTTTATTCTGAATATAAAAGGATTTTTTCCAACTAGTCAGTGTGACTTTTAGCACTCAATCCCCCAATATAAGAATATACATGAAATATATGCAGATATAAAATATATATATATGTGAAAAATGGATTTAATATATATGGAAGTTGTATTTATAAAACATAAATTCTATTTATAAAGTAGAATTTCTAGAATAGAATTTCATAAATTCTATATATAAAAAAATCTATTTCCTGCAAGTGCAAGGCACCATGCAGATTAGGGAAAAGACAAAATCTCTCCTGTAGCCAGCTTGGAATTCCCTCAGACAGCACAGAGCCAGGATCCAGGAAAGAACAGACAGATTATGTAAAAGATGGGATAGGAAAGCAAACATTACCCTGAGACAAATGCCAGGAGATTTGCAACTCAAAACAGAGCTGAAGATTTGTAGCAGCAATACATTAGTTACTGCTTCCCAGAAGGAATTCCCTTGCTGGCTCTAAACCTGCTGATTTTCCTTCCCTCATGAATTCCTTGGGATCACTCAGCATTTCCCATGCAAATGACACAGCCAGGACATCGGTCCAGGTGCAGGGGACAGCACCCAGGGCACTGCCAGCCCAGCCAGGAGCTTTTCATCTGGGACAACTGGCACAGCCCACGCTGTCTGTCGGGCTGAATTCCAAGCCTACAGCTATTTGGAATAAGAAAGGTTTGCACTAATAAGAAAATCAAATTGTGTGCATCACAGACAATGTTCTTCCCCAGCAAAAGAGAGCTCAGTTTCACTTGTCAGCCTCACTCCTTTAGAGCTCCTTGCCTGATTTTTTGTGACTCACAACATACGTCTTGCATTTTTAATTTGAAAGCAAGAGAAAACAGGCCATTTTAGCTTTCCCTGCCTCGTCCCCTCTGCATTACTTATGCTGGATTCATCCTCTGGAAGCAGCCCTGTGGCAATGCAGCTGCTCCTGCTGCCTGCCTAAGTGCAGGCTCCACACACACAACTGTCAGCTTCTTGTGCCTCGCAAGAAATGGCAATTATTGCACCCATGAACACTCAAAATAACCACAGGGAGCCGTGGCTGGAAGCTACCAGAATATTTTGCCTCTCAGAACATCCCAGTCCTACCCATCAGCTGCCACCCATGAGCTGAAATCCAAACCTGCTCTTTGCAACACCTTCCTTTCCACACCCCCGCAGTCGGTGCCTCTTGGATGACACCACTGAGGCAACACAGAGAAAGTGTCAAAAATAAACCCAAATCTCAGCACTTGAGCTCAAGATTCCCCCAGTCTGAGTCCAAATCTCAGCACTTGAGCTCAAGATTCCCCCAGTCTGAGTCCAAATCTCAGCACCTTAAGACTCCCCTAGTCTGAGTCCAAATCTCAGCACNACTTGAGCTCAAGATTCCCCCAGTCTGAGTCCAAATCTCAGCACTTGAGCTCAAGATTCCCCCAGTCTGAGCCCACATCTCAGCACTTGAGCTCAAGATTCCCCCAGTCTGAGTCCAAAGCTCAGCACCTTAAGACTCCCCTAGTCTGAGTCCAAATCTCAGCACCTGAGCTCAAGATTCCCCCAGTGTAAGTTCACAGTTTTCAGGGAGGTGGTGGAGTCCTGGAGGTGTCCAAGGAAGGACTGGAGGTGGCACTCAGTGCTCTGGGCTGGAGATAAGGTGGGAACTCGATGTTCTTAGAGGTCTTTTGCAATTTTGATGATTCTGGGATAGTTGTGAACTGATAAGACCAAGTTAATCCCCAACAGAACTCCTCTGAGCTGGCCCTGGAGCCAGGCTGATTCCTGTGCAGGAACTTTCTGCATGGCAGTGCACAGAAGTGTCACAGGCATTTTTTATTCCCCTCTGAAAACAAACACACTCCAAAGAATTCAAGTCCAGCCAGCCAGGAGATCAATTTTTCCCTCCCCACCAGCCTCATCCCATCCCACCTGGGGGTTACCTGAGGTAATAGCCACACTTTTCCTCACTTGGATTGGCACAGCCTGGAGAGAAACGTCTACTTTGCACAGGCTGTGCTTCTGAAATGCAGGTCCGTTGTTTTGGCCTTGAAAATAATAAATTGTGTTAATTTTTTTTTTTAGGTTATTTGTTAAATTAGGTTACAGTTGACAGAGAGGGCAAAGAGCCCTGCAGAACTGTGGCAGGCATGACATTCTTGTAGCACTGCTCTGGGATCGGAAAAAAATGAAAGTATTTATTTGAGTAAAGCTGCCAAAGATCAAGCACGCCGAGAGCAAAGCAGCTGAGCCACCCAGCCGGTCGGTGCCCCGCTGACCACAACGGGAACCCGCAGGGAGCTCTCAAAAGCAGAAAAAGCTCTTTTTCACACAACAGCAACGCCCAGAACGCGGGGGAAAAGCCCCGCCGTGCCGCCTCCAGGAGCGGGGAAGAGCAGGAGCAACATCCCGAGCCGCTCTGCTGCTGCCACCTGCAGGGAACGGCTCCGGGAGGAGCAGCCACGGAGGTACAAACGTCCCCAAAACTGCCTGACCCACCTCCTGTCCCACTTCCCGATATTCCTTCCCCTCTTCCAGTATCTTACAGGGTGAAATGTTGTTTCCCCCACTGTTTCAATGCAACTTAATTTTAAAATAGAAATAAACCCAGCAACACCCGGCCAGCAAAGTGGTGGAGGAAAAAGCTGAGATGGTTTTCAAAGTGCAGATTTCCTAAGAAATTACCTTTCTTCCTCCTCCTGTGGGACAGGAATTACTTTGCCACTTTCCTTCCCACTGGGTGGCTCTTCCTGCCCAGTCTGGCCTACAGCTGTGTCACTTAACTGGAAAGGGAAGGAAAAAGGGGATTAACGTGTAATAAAACTTTTCCATGTAAGTTTTGCTTACAGAGTTACATAAAAATCCACTTGAAAAACCTCCCCTGTATAAACACAGCACTTGTGTGCACGTGGACAAATCCAAAGGGATGGGATTAAAAACATTCAAGTTCCAAGAATGAAGATGTGAGTTTACTTTAGTGCTGCCTGGTGGCTGCTCAGCTCCTGTGGATTCCCCTTCAGCATCCTCTGGAGAGCCTGATTTCCTTGATGAACAGCACGTTGTTGCTTTGGGAAGTTCTTTTTTGGGTGGCAACACAGATGCTGGACTCTCATCCCCTGTGCTGTGGCCACAGGGAAGGCTGGATGAGGGCACAGATTTTCCCAGGCAGTCCTGAGCCAGCCTTTCCTGGCCTTTAGACACCATCCTCTCTGAGGATTTTTCAGGAATGCAGCTCCCAGCAGCTGTGGAATATCCCAAGCAATCATCTATCATGGCATCCAAAGTTTCTCTTTCCAGGTTGTTTTCCTCCAGAGCCTCACCGGTGCAGGCGGCGGCGAACGGGCTCAGGCTCAGCAGCTCCTGCAGGTCCAGGTCCAGCTCCTGCTGCAGCCTCTGGGCCCCATCCAGAGCAGCAGTGCCACTCAAAAAGCCAGGATCACACCCAGAGCTGCCTGAGGGATGCTCCTGGGGCTCCTTTGCTTCCTCTGTGACCTCTGAGGCCGCCTCACTGAGCGATGTCCCTGCGGTGCAGCCGCTGCTCTCGGCCTTGTCGCTCTCACTTGGGCTCAGGTGGCTCTCACCAGCAAGGTGCTGCTGCTCAGCTTCCATGGAATCATCTGCCAAGATTTCCTGGATCTCTTCCTCGGTGTAATCAAAGGGAGAATTCCCTTTCTCACTCCCTGACAGCTCCAGCAGGGAGTCGTCCAGCTCACTGTCGTCGAAGCACCGGCTGATGTCCAGGGAAATGGCCACGTCGTCGTATTTGGACACAGCAAAACTGGCCCCAAGCTCATCCTGGCCACTCTCATCCAGGAAAAGGGAGTAGCCAGAGCCTGGGGAAGGGAACAAAGCATTCCCTGCTGGATTTGGAGTGCTGCAGTCACGGCTCAGCACACAGGCTTTCTTAGCTGACTGCAGGGCCTGCACCTGCACTGCAGAATCAGACAGCCTCTTGGCCCTGGGGACTGGCTCCTGTCTGAATCCCTGACGGAGCCCAGGGGAAGGAGGGGAACAGTCTCCCATTGCTCTGTGCCTTCCTGGAGCTCTGCTTCCAGCTCTAGAGGCTCATCTGCTGCTGGTGGCCTTTGATCAGCCCTTGCAGAGGAGGAAATCAGCAGGAGTCAGCTCCAACCTGCCGGCAAAAGCAACATCCTCAGTGAAAGGAACTCAGCTGTGTGGCAGCAGATGTCACACAAAGTGTCACCATACAATATCAGAGGGCTTTAAGCATCCACCCATACAGAGTAACACCAGACCAGAAAGCTTCAAGCATCTGCCCACACAGAGGAACACCACACCACTTCAGAAGGCTGCAAGCCTCTGCCACTCTTGTTTTTTAACCCAAACTTTCTACCCCTCTCTGTTCCCTTTGGGGATGGCTCAGCACACCTCAGCACCCCCTGGCTCATTTGCTTTCCCCTGCTTTTCACAGCTGGAAAGTCCTAAAAATGCTGGAATTACACAGGGAAGGCAAAGCCACCACAATTTGATCTCTGTTCTTGACTGTTGCAGGTCCCAACCAATCCTTCATCCCTCAAGCAGCACCATGGAAACCCCCTCAGGCTGTGCCCTCTCCTCCCAAACTGCTGCCAGACCCCAGGAATCCCAAATTACAGCCTTAAACTGCAGAACACGCCTGAGGCATTCAATAAAACCCCCAAGTGTCTCAACCCCCACCTCCACCCTTCAGAGATACAAATAAACACATTAAAAAAATCTTTTTTTTTTTTTAGGTTGGGAAAAACTGAGCAAAGGAAGAGGAACCCTATCAGGGAATTAGTCACTGAGACACTCACACAAAATCCTTCCTGGCTGGGCTCTTGTGCTGCCCAAGGTGTATCCATTGAGGCCTTTTAACAAATCCCTACTTTATTCTTTAACTCTATGCTCTAGGTGAGCCTTCACAAGGCACCAGCTTCTCTGAGCAATCTGTACCAGGACCTCACCACCCTCCCAGAGAGGAATTTTTCCCCAATATCCCATCTGCCCGGGCAGTGGGAAGCCATTCCCCCTTGTCCTGTCCCCCAGGCTGTTTCCAGCTCTTCTGGAGCCCCTTTAGGCACTAAAAATCTGCA
>VXAX01005672.1:41546-60596 GCA_013399835.1 Leptocoma aspasia
CTGGAAGGGGACATGGTGCGGTCAGACCCATCGGGGCAGCTCCACTTGGCCTGAGCTTGGGGCTCCCTCAGCACCACCGTCACCCCGGGGTGGCCCCGAGGGGCCTCAGGGGAGCTGGCCCCGGCCAGGCTCTCGGAGTGGAGGCTGCTGGTCTCGCTCAGCGATGGGGAGAACACCTCATCCTCGCCCGTGGGGCTGAAGGGCTTGGGGCGCGGGGACCAGGGTGCGCTGCTGTCCCTCTGGGGCCGCCGGTCAGGCCTGGGGGGCAGCCCCAGCACCTTGGGCTCCCCGTCAGCCTTCTGGTGCAGCGAGTAGGTCCTGCGGGGAGGGGCCGGGGGCTTCTTCATCTTCCTGAGGGAGACGCTGCGGGCAGAGGAGCGCTCGCTGGCCAGGCTGGCCGTGTCCGAGCCCTCCGCCTGGCTGCTCGTGCTGTAGGCGGGGGACGCGCGGCCGCTGCCCACGGCCAGGAGCCCGGGGACAGCAGGAGCCAGGCCAGCAGCGGGCTTGGAGCAGGAGCTGGCAAAGCTGGTGGAGCTGTAGATGCTGATTTGGTCGGTGTCAGAGCGAGCTGCTGCGTCTGCCTCGCCGTGTGGCCCTGCCTCGGGCTGCCGGTGGTCACAGCCGCCCTGGGAGGAGATGGTGGAGCTGTTGGAGACGATGGTCTCCGTGGACTGCGAGTGGCTCCAGTTGTCGCTGGAGGAGGAGGGCTCGCGGCTGCAGGCGCTGCGCTCCGAGAAGCGGGACAGGGAGCGCACCGAGGCCGGGCTGGACGACACGAGGCTGCAGCGGCTCAGCGTCCGCACGCTGCTCCTCGTCAGGGCCACCACGTCCACCATGGGTGGCAGGATGGCGTTGGGGATGATCTTGGACATGTAGGTGCCCTGGGGCGAGATGGACATGACGGGGCCGACCAGCATCTCCGGGGGGTTGGCGTAGGTGGTCATGCCCGGCACGGCTAGCGACTTCGGCCTCACCATGGGTGACAGCTTGGCCGCTGTCTTCCTCCCCAGCAAGCTGTCGTCGTAGTAAACCCTGTTGATGTGCTTCTGCAGGGCTGCATCTTCCTCCTCCAACGCTCCCAGGCAGACGCGGGCACCGCCGGCCACGGGCAGCGGCTGCAGCTTCCCGTCGATGGTGGGGATGCGGATGGCATCGCCGGACACCTGCCCCCCGTTCAGCAGGGGCTGCACTGCCACCTGGCTGTCCCCGCGGCCCGCTGGCCCTCGCCCATCCGCCTCGGGATGTCCCTTGGCTCCATGGCTGTTCCTGAGACCTGGGAGCAGGGAGAGGTGACCTCAGTGTGATCCCAAGGCAAGGCAAACAGATCCTAAAAAGATCCCTCTTGCCCCCGAAGCTTACCCAGCTCCTTATGGACGTGCTGGGGGATGCCCAGCACCGTCGTCCTCCTCTCCTTCCTCTTCTTGCCAGCCCTCTCTGAGGATTTGGGAAAGGAGTCGTGTGGTCGGAAGGTGGAACCTACAAGAGGTGTGAGAGGGTCCAGCTGGTGTGAGGGGGGCCCTGGCCAGGGTGTCCCCAGTGTCCCCAGTATCCCCAGCACTTCCCACTGCCAGAGGTGCTCTGGGATAAGCCAGGCTCAAGCACTGGAACAGCCCAGAGAGGCTCCAACTGAACAGTCTAAGCAGGGAGGAGAGAGTGTCTGTCTGTCTGTCCATCCCCCTCGCCCAGCCCCAACGCTCTGACTCAGCCAGAGCTGCTCTCATCTCTCCCAAGGGCCCCCAAATCCCTGCACTGGCTCGTGGCCACACCAAGGCAGAGCCCAGCTCCTGCCACACTCTCCAAGCCCGCTCAGAGCTCCCAGCTGGGTACCTTTGCGCTGGATCATCTCGGAGCGGATGGAGAGGGCATCCTCCGAGGTGCTGTCCGTGGCACAGGAGGCTGCCCGGCTCCGGAAGGACAAGCTGTCATCCTCCGAGGATGCACAGGACTGTGGGGACAGAGCAGGCTCAGCAGAGCGGGGACAGAGCTGCCCCGGCCCCTTCCCCGCCGCGAACTGACTCTGCAGCCGAGACAAAAGCTTTTCCGAGGGCCAAAGGCTGAGTCAGCCAGGCCAGCATCCAGAGTCCTCCCACCAGGAGCAGGGCTGGGAGCAGCCCCTGGGACCCTGCATGGCTCTGCAGCCCCCTGGAGGGCAGGAGAGACGGGGTCTGGTGCGTGCAAGGAGCACCTGAAGGAGCTGCCAGGCTCGCCCCCGTGCAAAGCCCAAAATTATTCCATGGGTGTTCCCAGCCCTGCTGCACCCCAGAGCCCAGGGCTGGAGGGCTGCCATGGCTGGGAGAGGGGCGTGGGACAGGCAGGCAGGATCCCCAGCACTCCCTGGACACAGCCCCATGCTGGACACGGCTTCCAGTGTCCCCATCCCTCCAAACCACCCCTGGCACGGGCAGAGGTTGGGATAAGACACTTCAGAGTTAACCTGACCCCTCCACCTCACTCCCCCCGTGGCTCTGCCCATCCTGGGCTTTCCAGTCCCCCACTTCCAAGGGGTTAAAGGGGCTGAGAGCCAACGAGAGGCAGCAGCTTCAGCAAACACAGGAGGGTGAGGCACTGGCAATGGCAGTGGGGTCAGAGCCCAGGGATTGCCAAAGCTCAGCTTGGCCAAAAGAGGGGGAGTTTGTCCTCGTCAGCAGCTGGGAAGGGGCACAGCCACCGGGCTGGATATGGCCAACAGTCCCCATCATGCCACCACCTCCTCAGTCAGGGCTCCCAGGGGACACCAGTGGGGGAGGGACAGAGAGACAGAGGGATGCAGGCACGGGGGAGCCCTGGCAGAGCCCCACAGGGCAGAGCAGGACGTGCCAAGGCTGAGGATGGGGAAAACAGCTTGTCATGGGGCAAAGGGGACAACACCAAGGGACATTAGGCCAGTTCCAGCCCCCACAACCCCCCTGGACATGGCCCTGCCACCTTGGCTGGTTGCCTGTCTGCCCACAAACACCACCCAGAGAGGACGGAAGAGCCACCCTGTGTCCCCTCATTCCCCAAGAGCACCATTGGCAGGGCTCACCTGGAGGCTGCTGGTGTCCCCGTGGTCCCAGGCACTTTTGGTCTGTTTCTGCTTCTCTGTGAAGGGAAGACAGAAGGTAAATCCCTCCAGGGGGGCTGGAGGAAGCAGCTGCCCAGCTGGCAGTGCCCCCTGCACAGCCCAGCCACCAACACTGGACTCCGGTCAGCCCCATGCGCCGCCCACACCGCCCAGCCAGCCAGGAGCTGGGGACAGCCCTTCTGCCGTGTTCCCAGGGCCACCCTGGGGCTGGGGACACCTACCCTGGTGCTGCAGGGACTTCAGCCCCTGCTGGGCCTGGTTGTGCAGCTCCTCCAGGTGCGGGGGCCTCGTGCTGGGGAAGAAGACGTTGTCGGGACATTCCTCGCCCGCCGTGTACTGCACGCTCAGCCGCTTCTCGCCCTCGCCCTTGGCAGCTCCTGCGGGGACAGCGGGGTCAGCTGGGCTGGGGGGACACGGCCACGCTGCCACCAGTGCATCCCAGCCCACAAGGGACGAGCGCCGGGTGGTGACAGCCACCCCGGGATGACGTTATCCCGCTCAGCTCCAAACCGGGCGCTGAAAACACCAAGAGAAATCCCATCCCAGAAATCCCATCCCGTGGCTCTGCCCGGCCGCTCGATATTCCGGAGTCAGGATGTCTCCACTGGTTTTCTCCCCACCACCAGAGCGGTGCTGGGATGTGGGAGCACCCTCCTTCCCCAGAGCCTTCGTTAGGAGCTAATGAGGCGGTGAATTGTGTGGGGCTGGGGGCAGCTGAGCAGGGAAGGGGCAGCACAGGAGGGGATTAAACGTGGATGGAGCGAGGATGACTTTCCCTTCCGAGCATTGCGTCATTCCCAGGCCTTGCTCATCACCCAGGACTCCCCCCATGCCCAGGCAGGCTGGGGACTGCACAGAAGGGGGAAACTGAGGCACATCCAGCAGCAAAGATCCCAGAGGACCCAAATCCCTGCTCTGGACCCCTCTGGATGCTGAACACCCCATCTGCCACGCCTGGGGCAGCACGGAGCCTTCACTCCCTGCCTTGCAGCCCCCTCCCCACAGCCACCACCAGCACCCTGAGGTGCCCACGGCCAGGGGCTACCCTGGCATCACCCAGCCTGGGCACTGCAGCACCATGGCACAGCCCTGCCCGCACGCCTGAGCGAAGCCTCAAACTCTTCCTGCCCAGAAAAAAAATAAAATAAAAAACAATTTTGAGGAAGGGAAGGGCGAGCGCAGGAAACCGTCGGGGCTGGCAGCGGCACCCCGGGGCCACGGGCACCTGCTGCTCAGCGTCGCCAGCACCACACACCACCCACCCCTTGTCCCCTGTGTTCCCGGTGTCCCCGGTCCCCTCAGGGCCAGCCCAGGCGGGCAGCAAGGCGGCCGTGCTCCGACTCCAGCACACAAAGGAGCAGGCCTGGAACAATGGAGCCTCCCGCCCTGCCGCCATGCCGGCCTCTGCCTCCGCCAGCACCCGCGGTGTGAGCGGGCACCGGGGCAGGGCCAGCCCCGCACAGCGGGAGCTGCCACACGGGTCCCCCGCGCTGGTGCAAAATCCCTGCAGGGGACACAAGACACCCACAGCCCCCCCACCATCATGTTCCTAATCCCCTTTTCTCCCCTAATTTCGGCAGCCCCTCGCCTGACACCCCCCCAAACACGCTCGGAGCTCTTGCGGGGAGAGGAGTGCAGTGATTTATTCCGGTAACTTCGCGGCGGGAGAGGCCAGGGCTGGGGTGACCTTCCCTGCCCTCCCCCGGGGATGGCAGCCCCCCTGCCCGCTGCGGGTGGGCGAGCACCCCGGGCCGGGCCGGGGGGTCCCGGCGGGCAGGGGTTGTGTAAGGACAAGGCTCTGCTCCCTGCTTCCCTCCCTGCCCGCTGCTCACTCACCCTTCTTCTTGAAGAAAGCCAGAAGCGAGGAGAGGTTCCTGCCCATGAAAACCACCATGGTGGCCGGGGAGAGGGTCTGTTCCCCAGGGAAGGGGGGCTCCGCCGCCCCCCGAGGAGGCTCAGCCTATTGTGCCGAGGCTGCTCTCTCTCACCCGGCGTGTGCCGGCGGGGCGGATGCCGGCAGCCCCCAGCTCCCTCCCTCCGTCCTCATCCGCACGGGCGGGAGGATGCTCGGCCAGGCGAAGACGCTCCGGCGCAGCTGCTTGCGAGCAGGGAGCAGCCTGACCCGGGGACGGCTGCGCGGTGACAGGAGGGGACAGTCCCAGCTGCACCCACCGCGCTCCTCGGCCGCGGGAGAAGGAAAGAGGGGGCCCCTCCTTTGGCCTCCTGCTCACTCACTCCCCTCGGCCCTCCTGCCTCCTCCCACGCACAGACCACAGGGATCTGTTCTTCCAGGCTCGGGGCCAGCATTTCCCCTGCTCCTCCCTCCCGCACCCCTGGGACCCCCCAGCACCCCGCTGGGCACAGCAGCGCTGCAAACCAGTTGCTCGCTTCAACAACAGTGCGGCCAACTGGGAGGAACAGGGAGGTTTTTGCACCTTGGCTATGACACAGCACAGGCAGCAGTGTCACATTCTCCATGCTAGCCTGTCCCCAGTGCCCCCCAGGACCCTGCCAGGAGAGCCCCATTCCCAGCAGGGAACACGAGCCAGGACGGGTGCTTGTCCTTAGGGACAGGGCTTTGTCACAGTCACAAGGGCTGGCAGCACTGGGGGAAAACCAGGTCTGGGACCAGTCTAACCAGTAGCTCCAGCTGCTGGTGCGGAGGCAGGTGAAAGCAGTGGCAGAAATGCCAGGCAGTCACACAGTGGCACTGCCCTGGCACTGCCGGTCACTGTCCCCACCATGGAGGTGCTCCCAGGGCAGTGGGTGCCCAGCACCTCTGGGAGCTCCATTCCCCCATTTACAGGTGTTTTACCCCAAAAGGTGAACAGCACCCAGTGCTTACCCAGCAGGCAGCCGTGTCCTTGTGCCAAACCCTCTGCCCCCTGCCCTGCAGCTCCCCACGGGCTGTGCCCAGGGTTTATTCCAGCATGACACAGCGTGGGCTGCAGGCAGAGCAGTGTCACCCAAAGCAGGGGCCCAGCAGGCCCCAGGCAGTGACTGTGCAGCCCAAGGGACAGTTTGACCTTGTGAAGGACATCTCTGTGTCCCTAGCCAGGCAGCTCCGGGCTCAGAGAGGATTTCTTCCCTGGAATTCCAACACAGCCATGGCCCCAAACTCCAGCAGCTCCCCAGCTCTGCCTGACCCAGCACCTGCTCCAGCACGGGCAGGATGGGCCTTGCTGCCCACACGCTCCCCCAGAAGGTGCTGGTGGCCATGGGCAGATGTTCCCCAGCTCTTTCCACAGCACAAGTGGGAAAGGGACATAATTAAAGGGCTGAGGATGCACAAAGCAGGCAGCCACGTGCTGCACTGAGCACTGCCCTCTGCTCTGGGCAGCCTGTCATGAGCCCAGAAAGAGCCATGGGTGGTGGCAGCCAAGAGGGACACTGCTCCTGGCTCCACAGGGAAGGGTCCAGCCTTCCAGCTCTGCCCACAGAGATGGGACTGCAACAGGCCCCCCCTTCATGGCACCAGGAGCTCTCCTAGTAAAGAGAGACAGCCCCTCCTGTAGTGCTGGTGCAGGGCCCAGGCACAGCTAAGCTTCAGCCCCACAGATCTGCTGATGGCAGCACACAGGGAAGCTGCTTCCAGGGCTGTGAGGACATTCCCAGGTGCTGGCAGACAGCCTGGCCCTGCTCCACCTTCCTGCCTGTGGCCCATTGCCCACACAGAGGTCCTGGAGAACATCCCTCACTGATGGAGAGGTGTCCCTCTCCCAAGTGTGACACCACTGAGCAGGAGCTCAGCCTGGCTGGCTGCAACCTCCCAAAGGATAATCCAGGGCTGAGCCAGGGCAGAACGCTGCCCAGCCACGGAGGAGCCTCGTGGCAACCTCCACTTCTCCCACTCCCTGTGACCTTCGCTACCTCATCATCCTCACCCAGCCGGCCTCACCCCAGCTCTGTCAACACAGGGTGAAACCTGCTGGGAACGGGGGGAATCCAGGAGGGAGAGAGCCCCGATGCTGCGGCAGAGGCTGCAGCTCCCGGTGGGCTGGGGAAGCCGCTGCAGCTGCAGCCGCTGCCGGTAGCGGTAGCGACACGCCGGTTCCAGGGCCCCTGTGCATTCCTTGCGGTGCATCCCGGATCACCCCGTGCCCTCCGGGCTCAGCTGACACACGTGCCTTGGCCACACGTGGCAGCGGGATTCTCCCAGATAAGGAGACGGGCACCCTCTCAAGGATGGGCTCCCCAGCTCGGAGCTGGTTCCTACTGCTGCCAGTGCCAGGGATGGTCCGGAGGGAGCAGAGCATCCCTGGAGCAAGGCACGATGACAGGAAGGGACAGGGAGCCCCAGGCACTTCAGCTCTGCCTGAGACGGGCTGAAGGTACCAGAGTGGGAATGGGAAGGGCTGCACAAGGGCTGAGACCCCACAGAACACAGCCAGGGCCGCCCAGCCCGATGCTGCAAACAGAACCCGGTGCTGGCCCAGCTCTCACACTGCTGCTCTTCACCTGGAGAGAGCCAGGGGAGACAATCCCAGCTGCTGTCCCCCTCCTCGCCAGGCCTGTGCCTCCTGCGAGCAGCAGGTTTGGCCGGGCTCGGCTGCAAACATCCAAACATCCCTCTCTGCCTGCTCGGCACTGCCCCGACTTGCCTGCTCCCCGCACGGCGAACAGCAGCAGCTCCCTGCCCGCCCCTCCACCGCCACTGACTCACCGCCCAAAAATGGGGAGGAGGGGGAGCTGCCAGGGGGGCGGGAAGGGGCTGTGAGGTCCCCAGGGGAGCCCGGCTGTGTCCTGCTCTCAGCGCCATGGAGCCTTGCCTCCCTTCTCCCGGCAGCCAGGGCAGAGAGAAGCCCCCCTGCCCCACGGGGTTGGTGCTCTCCCACCACTCTGGGGGTCCCTCCCAGCCCCATCCAGGCCTGGGGATTGCTCTGCTTGCCAACTGCCTGCACGGGCATGGATAACATCAGTGGGGTGCACCGTGAACCCCATTCCTGAGAGCTGTCAGGACATGGATGGACCCTGAGAGAAATGTGCTCCAGGATCACAGAATATTCTGGTTTGGAAGGGACCTTATCCAGCCCATCTGCTCCAGCATCCTGTCCCTCTGCTCCCTTTGCAACCTTCAGCTCTTTAGGGTGTCTGGGAGCCCCTAAAGACAACCAACCCGTTCCCCAAATCCTTGTCTCAGCACAGGATCCACGCCCTGGGACACACCAGGGGGCCCTGAGCACTCCAGGCAGGGTAAGAGCACAATAATATTTACAGTGGCTCTGGCCACACAGCCCCTGCTGCCAGCCTGCCCTCGGCCACACCTGGGGGGCTGCTCCAGCCAGGAAAACATCTCCGCCAAGCAAATAAACACCACCCGATCCACGCTGCTGGCTCGGCTCTCAAACTCGATCCCACGCAGAGGCTGAACTAAAATTAATTTCAACTGAGAAAACAAACTTGGATTGTTGTGTTTTTTTTTTTTTCCTTCCTCTAAATCACAGCGGAGAAAGCTGCCTGCTATCACCTCGGTGAGCCAGCAGGCCCTGGTGAAGGAGCTGCTGCAGGGTGAGATCCCACTTGGAGCGCAGCCGTGGCTCCAGTCGCCTCCAGCCATGGCTGCTGTCGTGACAGGAGCACACGGGGTTGTGCAAAGGGCCCTGACCTCGCTGCTGTCCCAACACTTGCCCCACAGCCAGCCCTGAGGTGACACAGAGTGCCTCCTGCTCCCTGAGTTATCCCAGATCCGGGCGAGGGGCTGGATCCCAGGGGGGGTCCCGGGGCAGGACCACCCCAATGCCCGGCTGTGCCTCATTCCTGGCCCCTGCAGCAGCCCAGCGAGTCTCCATCCCACCACGTCCCCACCCCGCGTTCGTCCCCTCCCCGGAGAAGCCACCAAACAGGTTTGAAGGTAAATAACAGCCTTCCCCAGGCAGGAGCCGGATCCGGGCGGGACCATCCCAGCTGGGGAGCAGAGCCTGGAAACACACGGGGCCGCAGAGGGTGACACCGGTGGCACGTGTGACCAGGGGTGGGCCACCAACACCTCCTCCTTCCACACTCCAGAGCTTTGCCACCCCCTGATGCCCTTCCCTCGGTGTCCTCCGGCTGTCACGGTGCTCCGGGCTGGCTGTACCCCCGCCCGTGCCATCATGCCCGGCGTCGTTAGCAGGGCACCCAGGTGCTCTTGCCACAGCAGAGGCGTTGCCTGTCACAGCAGGCACCTGGCTCCACGCAGGAGCAAACCCGGCAGACGGATTAAGGACAAGACGTTGCAGGTTTTTTTCCGTGCACGGATCCCCCGTCCTTGCAAGCAGCACCCAACCCCGCTCCCGCCCCGCGGGGCTTTTCCAAGGAAACGATCCTCCCATGGACATGGACACGGCCACGTGGGATCAGGGAGAGCAGCTGCCACCAAGATGGGGTGGGGAATAACCACAGGGCAGGTCCCATCCCTGCCTCTCGGTGACGGGAGCGTGCCAAGCCGGCACGGCACGGCATGTCAGAGCCGAGAGCTGCGGCAGCTCCTGCCGGGGACACCCGCGGATCTCCTGCCCTGCTCCGGGAGCAGGAGGGGGCACGGGAAGGGCTCGGATGTCCCGGACGCAGCAGGATGCTGGCTGGTGATCCGGGCTGGCTGTGCCTGTGTAAATCTCGGCGTGTCCCCCGCCGGGATCGGCCCCTGCCCTCATCCGCCCCCCGGGTGTTTGCGGAGCCGGCCCAGCGTGGGTCTGGCACGGAGAGAGGCTGCAAAGGAGAGAGCCCAGAGCTGCTCAGCCCACACCGGAGCTGCCCCGCAGGAGCCGGACAGCCGTGGGGCTCCATGGCTGCTGCTGCTGCTGCTGCTGCTGATGATGATGATGATGATGATGATGGGGACATTCACAGCCACAGCCACCCCTGGGGCACTCGGATACCCCATCCCTGGAAGTGTTCCAGGCCAGGTTGGAGCAGCCTGGGATAGTGGAAGATGTCCCTGCCCATGGCGGGGAGTGGAACGCGATGAGCTTCAAGGTCCCTTCCAAATCAAACCATCCCGTGATTATTTGCCCCGCCAGTCGCCCCAGCGGCCACCGAGGCGGACGGAGGTTCCGGGTGACCCCGCACCCAGAGCTCCGCGGCGGCCGCAGCCGCATCCCCGCTGAGCCCGCGGGGCGCAGCCTGGCCAGCAGCCACGTTCCTGCGCCCTGACTCAGCAGGGCCCGCCGGGGAGTCCCGATAAGGAGGCGATAAGAGGCTTCGGTCTCCCTGGGGCTCAAGGACCTTCCCCCGGCATGGACGAGCCCAGCCACGAGAGGCTGGGGATGCCCCCGGAGCGAGCCAGGCCCCCCTGGCATGGAGCAGTGGGCACAGGGTGGGTGGGTTTGGCACCGGTGGGGTACAGTGGGTGGGCAGAGCCACCCCGGAGCCCTCGGCCGTGCCCACCCTGTCCCTGGGGACCCCTGCTCTGTCCCCTCAGCACCCAAAGGCGGTGCCCACACCACATGGCACAAGCACAAAACCATCTGCCAGCGCCTGCCCGGGCCTGATGCACCAAGAACGGGCACGGCAAGGCCAAATTAATCTTCAGTCACCAAAGAGACAGAAACTGGGGACACTGGCCCAGCCACCCGCCATATGCAATTATTCTGCAGCCCAAAATCCAGAGGCACCCAGGGTCTTGCAGGGGGAGTTGGCAGCGCCGGGGGTGCCGGCACACCCTGCCCCCAGCCGGTGATCCCGGCTGCGCCCTCCGAAACGCTGAAGCGACACAATGCAAATTCTTTGGCTTTGTGGCCGCCGCGCCGTTGCCATGGAGCCGTCGCAGAGAACAAACACAACTCGCCCCATGTTTTCTCAGCACCTTCCACCCCACGGCCTTCGGCCCCAGTGCCAGCCCTCGCCTCCCGGGATCTGCCCCGGCTCCATCCGTCCCACATCCCGCCCATCCCAGGGCATCCGAGATGGAGCAGGGCTTCTCCCAGCCAGCCCTGGGCAAGGGTGGCACGCTCCTGGCTTAGGATTGACAAGGGACACCCAAGGCTGGCAGGGGATGGAGGTCTGGACAGGAATGGCACATGGAAAGGGTGAGGATGTGCCGGGGATTGCAGCTACAGCCCAGCCTGGCCGATGGCAGAGAGCCCTTCCTGCACGGAGACCACGACAAGAGAGGAGCCTGCAGCCACCTGGTGAGGAGAGGAGGATGGTGGAGAGCCTGCAGTGAAGGAGATGCTGTCCCAGCAGGGCCATGGGCGATGTGTGACCCTCCTGCCTCAGTTTCCCCAGGCACCGAGCGGATGTCCTCAGCCAGGACATTCCAGAACCCTCTCCCTGTGCACCCGCGGGGTCTCCTCATCCCAGGCCCCACCTCTGGGATGGTTTTGCTCGGAGTGGTGTCCCCGAGCCTGTGCAGAGTTGACTCCAGACCCTGTTTACCCTGAGGGCAGCCGGGCTCTCAGGTGCTGCTGCTTGTAAAGGGAAACAGGGCAGGAGGGACAGCAGGGCCAAGCATCCCACAGGGCTGGTGGGGGAAAACCACCCAGTCACCACCCCTTGGTCCTGCTCACCCTGTTCCTGTGATCCTGCCCACGCACCTCCAAGGCTCCTCCTTGCCTCAGGCTGGGCTGGGGACACAGGGACAGTTTCACGACACCAGTGGGGCAGTCAGCAACCCCGGGATGGGGACGATGTAACTGCGAGAGACCTTCCCTGCGGGCATCACCCTGCTCTGATGGAGGAACCACGCAGGGAGCTCACCAGGCACCCCACGGGGTTCATGGTTCCCCGCGTGGGACCCTTTCCCTGCTCCTCACCCCTGCAGGAAAGATCTCGGCCCCTGCTTCCCGCTGGGCTTTCCAGTGGCACCCACGGAGACGGAGCATAAAGCGGCGGAGCAATCGGTGTGTGGACAGACGGACGGACGGACAGACAGACAGACACGCGCAGAGCGAGGGGACGGCGACGGGGGGGAGCGGGGCGGGGGCGAGCAGCCCCTACAAACACTCCCAGACCCGCCGCCCCCCGCGGCACAGCGAGAGAAACCGAGGCACGGGATGGGAGCGGGGGCTCGGAGAAACAAATCAGTAACTAATTCAGCTGATCCCGTCCTGAGAGCGCCGCGAGCCCACGGCTGCTCCTACACCCAGCCCTGCCTGCATCCAGGGGGGCTCCCCCAGCTCCCACTTTGGGATGGGGGGCTGATCCTTCCCCCCCAGCACAAGGAGGGCAGAGCAAAACCTCCCCCTCACCCCCCGCTCCTGCCCAGCCCGGCAGAACACAAGCGGCGAACTTTCCCAGCGCGATCCCTTCCTACTCTCCAAGCGGGGACCCCCACCCCCAGGTAGCCCCACGGCTCCTACCTGCCCTGGGCTTCCCGGCGCGGCCGAAGGGCCAGGAGGAGCCGGGCTTGCTGCCCGCCGGGCTCCTCTTGCGGTGCGCGTTGCCCATGAGGCCGCTGTCGCCTCCACCGCGGCCGGGTGGAGGGGACCGCGGTGCTACATGGCCGAACCGAGCGGGCTCCGGCGTGGCCCGGGCGGCCCCGGCAGACGACGGCTCTCAGCCGCCGGTTCCCATCGCTCCGGCCCCGGCGGAGCTGAGCGCTCGCAGGCGGCCGTGCCGGAGCCAATGGTACGGGCAGAGAGGAGGAGCCTGCCGGCATCGCCCGGCGGATCCCAGAGCACCCTCCCAGCCCCATCCCTCCGCCGGGGATGCCTGGGTGATGCAGAGAGGCTGAGCGGGCTAAAGGGAGACGCCCCGGTGGCCAAACATCCCCGAGCAGCACTGGGATGTCGCCTCCAGCCGCGGTCGCACCTCCTTGGAGTTTGCCACACTTCTGGCTGTCCCCAGCTCCAACAACCGCGGCTACAACCCTCCTCCCTTCGTGGGGACGGGGACACCTCACCCGGCCCGGCCGAGGCTAGGACAGGACTAGCAAGGCTGGAGCAAAGCGCCCGAGGCCACGGGCTGGGTCCGGCCGCTGCCCAAAGTCAGGGCGAGCACCCACATGCCAGCACCCACGCACCCTGGGGTGGGTGGTAACCCCCACCCCCTCCCCACGGCCACTCCTGGCTCTGGGGCAAGTCACGAGCACGTTGCTCACGCTGCCGGCACCTTCCTGTGCCCTCTCCGGGTGCACCTCGGCCACTCCCGGCTCCAGTCCCTGCTCCACCAGCAGCCAGGGCTGGCAGGGGACAGGCCACGGGAATTGCTGCTCCAAAAGCTGCCCACACCACCCGGACAAGCCCCTCCACGGCCCCTTCCCGAAGGCCACTTTTCCCTCCTGATTTTTAATTAGAACATTAAATGCTGCGAGGGCAGGGAGGGGTCAGCCAGGCAGGCAGTGGTGGGCAATTCCTGCTGGTAATGTTTATGTTCCTTAGGTGATTCATCAAAGGCTGGGATAAATAGGAAAGAGGGTTTTGTGGGAAAGGCACAAAACCGGGGAGGTGGTGCAACAAAGAAAGGAAAAAATTAAAGATCAACCAGCAGCTTTGTCCTGATCTCCCAAGGTGATCTGCACCGAATTAATCTTTGGACTTCAGTCTTCTCCTCAGCAATGGAAATACTGATGGTTCAGCTCCTCACCAGCTTGGTTAGGTGCCCAGGGCACACTCAGCTGGGCAAGGACTGTCCTTGTGGGTTTGCTGCCCCATCTGCTGTGGGAGCTGTTCAGGAGATGAGGGGATCCAGTGGGAAAATATTCCCCATTTCCCATTAGTGGCTGTCCCCATTCACAGGACAGCCCTTCCACCTTGGGGCAGCAGGGATGAAACCAGGCCGTGGTCACAAGAGCAGCAGATCAGAGGCTCTGCCCAGTGACTGTGGGACACGATTTCTCCTCTGGTCAGCCAGGGGCATCTCCAGGCTGGGACGAGGCCTCCTCCCACTGCATCGTTGGGATGTCCATCCCAAAACATGGATGTGCCACTCAGACCCCTCTCCAGTGCCTCAGGGGGCTCCTCTGCAGCCACCCAGAACAAATCTCCCGGTGCAGCTCTTGTGCTTCTCTCCCTGGGAGAAACACGGAGGCTGGAGCCTGCCCCAGATCCAGGGAGACACTTCCCCCTCCACTCCCAAAACAGACGCCCTCCGTGCCAGCACTTGCTCAGGGAACGCGGCCACCGAGGCGTCACCGCCCCCAGGCACAGCCGGGGATGTGCCGGCAGAGCTCCGGGAGGGAGCCGAGCCCCAGGCACCCCGCCGAGCCCACGTGTGCCAAAAATACCGAGTGGCTTCTCTGAGCTGCAACAACTGTGATGGGGTAACTCGCAGCCACGTGGAGCCAAGCTCCAGCTCCTCCTGGGCCTCGTGGTCCAGTCCCTGCTGAATTTGGGGGGCTGGGAGAAGCATGGGGGGGCTCCAGCATCCCCACAGACCCCACTGAGCTGCCCCATTGCTGCTTCAGGGCACAAACCCCGCTGAAACCTGTGGGTAGGCCTGCTCTCATCCTGCATCCCAGACCTGGCTGATGCTGCTGTGAGCAGAAATCTGTCTCAGGGAGCTTGGGGAGAGGGGACAGCTGAGCACCCCAATTCCTTGCTCCGTGTTAGAACCTCAGAGCAGCCCAAAGGGGGGGGATGGAAAGGAGGAGAAGCATCCTCAGCCTCCCCAGCACATGAGAATGAGGAGCCGAGGGCCAGAGGTGCCAATTCTGCTGATTCCAGGCAGAATCCCTTCTCCAGGCCAGAAATCCCCAGTTTTATTCACTGAGAGAACTCTGATAAGAGCTTGGAGCAGCAGAGAAGCTGTTCATGAGATACAGATCTGGTCAGCACAGCGTGACTGCCCCAAGCACATCTGATCTTCCCAAAAATCACACATTCCCTTGGCCAGAGCGGCCAGTCCAGGCATGGGGGCCCCTCTGTGCTGTCACAGGGGACAGATCTGTCCCTCCTCATGCTGTATCCATCCCTCCTCCTGCTCTAGCCATCCCTCCTGGTGTTTCACCCACTCCTTCTGGTGCTTTCTCAACCTGATCCCATCTCCGAGCAAACACAGAGCAGGAGCTGAGCTGCCTGAACGAGAAAGGAATTCAGCCCTTGTTCCCTTCACGGGGAAGTAAAGCTCAGCGAGGCAAAGGTAACACAAAAACCTCACTTGAGATCCCAAATCATTAACAGAAATACATAACCAGAAGGGTTTCAAATGATTTCCTGCTCCAGCCAGAGTCTGGGCTGGCTCTGCTGATGACAGGTCCAGCTCACAGAGGTGGAGGGAGCCCAGCTCCCTGCTCAGGGTGAGGTGGATTTTATCCACACACAGCAGGAGCAGCCCAAGGCTCCTGCTTGGCAGGGAAATGGTTTTTCACTTCATCCTTGCCCAGCTCTTCACCTTGCAGCGGGTTGTGTTCCCATCGCTGCCGGAGCCGGAGTCAATGATGATATTGTCTTATGAAATCAGACCTCCCTTCCACGGGGAAACCTGACCCCGCTGAAATAGTTTTATCGGATCTGATGGAACGTTATTCTCAGGAGTAATCCTTCCAGTTGTCTCCAGGTGGAATAGCTGTGGTTGCAGACACACCTCTCTTTGTTCGCCCGGCGCTCGCCGGTGCCAGGCCAGGCCAGCCAGGGGATTCCTGCTGCTCACATTTTCTGAAGTGTCACTCTCTGCCTCTGGCACATTAACAAACTCATTCCCACACACAATCCCCACGCCTCTCCCCTCTCCTGTGAGCTGACAAGCTCGAGGCTAAAAGCAAAGCCCTGTGTTTACACCAAACCCTGCGTGGCAGCAGAGGATGGAGGAAATAATTGTCCAGGGAGATTCCACAGCTCAGCCCCACATTTCCTTGAGGGCTCACGTGCACCCTGTGGCATCAAGTGTCACCAGCACAGAATCATGGAATTATTAAGGTTGGAAGAACCCTCCAAGGTCATCAAGGCCAACTTGTGATCAAACCCCACCTTCACTGAGTGCCACATCCAGTTGTGGCCCCTCCCAGTGCTTAAAAACCCTTTCCATTAAGGAACTGAGCACGATCCCCACCACAGCCCAGCCCCTCCACCCTCTGCTCACCCTGCACAGGGCAAATCCCCAGTCCCAACAAGCACTTGTTGCTGTTACAAAGCAGCTGTGATCACTGAAAGCTTTATTTTTAACTATCCCCCGCCCCAGTCAGGAAATCATTGCTGCTGGACTAAGCTGGCATCAAAAAGGAGAAAAAAAAAAAAAAGAAAAGAAAAAAAACCACCAACCCTAATTTAATATTTCTGGAACATCGATTCCTTTACTTCATCAAGGAATTAAAAAGAAACATTCTTTTTAGTCTTTTTAGTCAACAGACTAAAACCACTGGACCCCAGCACCAGCTCATCCTTCATCCCAGAGCTGTGTTTACATCTCTGCACCCCGAAATCCAGCCCAGGGAGTGGGAATAGCCGGGCACCCCAAATCCCTGCTCGGTGTTTGACCCTTGGCACAGCCCAGCTGTTCTCCCCACCTCAGCTCCCACCCCGGGACTTAATCACCCCTCTGCCTCCAAAGGTTATTGTGGAAATAAACAGGCTGGAATGGCGAGGTGCTGGGATACCACCTGCAGCCAGCAGGGCCCATCCACCCAAACTGGGCAGAGCATCCAGAGGATGCAATTCCAGCAGGGATGGAGCCATCCCCCCACTCCCAGAGCCGCTGGTGTCCCCAGGAGGCTGATGCTCGCCCAGGAGTGGCATTACAGAGCCTTTCCTCTACACAGCTCAGCTGTTTGGGCAGCCAGAGATGAGATCGCTGATGGCCAGAGCCATGGGATTGATCCAAAGTGGAAATGATTCATCCCGAATCCTGAAATCCTGATTTCAGTGCTGCCTGATTTCAGTGCTGAGCAATGCCGACCTCACAGCACCCACAGCGGAGCGGAGCTCAGGAATGAGCCCTGACCCACGTGCCCTGGGATGAATTCTCTCCCTCCCCACCGCCAGGATGCTCAGACATGCCCCGTCCCAAATCCATGACCAAATCCACCTGCGGGAAGGGCGGGGAACTGCCGGGTCACGGCCTGATCCAAAATCCCCCAGCACCACGGGGACACAGGGAAAGCTGAGGGCACTCAGAGCCTGCGAGGCCCTGCCGCAGCTCTCCCCTCTCCCCCTCCCACAGCTCCCAGCTGATGTTTGGAAAAATTCCCAGCTGGTCCCGCCGCACGAAGGCTCGTGATGTCGGCGGCGGGGCCAGCGCTGCCTCCGGGCAGGTCAGAGCCGCGTGTGGCGCAGCCGATGCCGCCGGCTCCAGCACCCGGAAAACCCCCGGGGCTAACACTCCTTCCCTTCCCACAGCTCAGCTCAGGATCTTGAGGCATCCTGACCCCCATCCTCCAGGGAAACGTTATCCCCATCGCACGGGGATGGATGCCGGTAACCCCGGCGTGCGCTGGCGGCGTCCCGAGGATGCAGCGGCCGCAGCGGAGCCAGAGGCGCTGGAGCAGGGAGGGGTTCCTGGCGTGCTCTCCATGCTGGAATTGCACGGGGAGGGTGATTCAGTCATGCAGGCAAGCTGCAACCGCTGCACACCCGCGCTGCTTCTCCCGGCACACCAGCGGAGACGCGAGGGAATTTGGGGCACCTCCCGTCCCACGGGATGGCAGCGCTGGCAAAAGCCCAGCCCAGAGGGGAAGAGTCCCCCGGGCTGGGGCTCTGAACCGCTCCTCCCTCACCAGCACGGGCTGTGGGCACTCAGGACAGCTCTCCTTGATGTATCTGATGGGACAGCAGGGTGGCAGTGCAGTGACAAGCCCTGGCTGGCACAGCGAGCAGGCAGGAGGTCCCCAAGCTGTGACCCTGACAGGCCGTGACTTGGCATTTTGAGGATTAGCTGGTGAACGGTACAACTTCAGGAGGAAAAAAAAAAAAAACCGGAAAAAAAGGGCTGGCAGAGCTGCTGGGGGCGTTTCTGCCGTGAAGAGGAACATCACATGCTCCGGCACATCTCGGTTTTTTCTGCTCAGGTTTCAGTGCTGGGCTGTGGCAGCAGCGTTCACACACGGAGGGCTGGGAAGGAGGCACCAGCAGCATCCCATGGATCACCACAGCAGAGAGCTCAGCTCTTCCCAAGCCTCTTTTCCCTTTCAACAGCCACTCCTGTCCTATCACAGATCCCCGTGGGCTTCTCCACGCAGCAAATGTGCCTGCATGCAGGCTTGGATGCCTGGAAATTTACTCCCTGGAGCAAACCGAGGAAGAAAGTCCCAGCTGACAGCATCCTGCTGTGCTTGGGTGCCACAGAAGAGGCCTCTCCCTTGGCAAAAGAGCCAAAACATCCCTGCCAGAGGTGCCTGCCGGGAGGGCAGGGGTGTGACACAGACGGTGTCCCCGACAGCGAGGGGTGGGAGAGGCTTTTGGGGTGATACCTTCCCTGTTGGGACATCTACTACTGCCAAAAAAGTGCTGAGGAGAGGAGCATGACCAGACAAGCCAGCACCCATCACTCTGCCAAAGCTCCCTGGCTGAGCCCATGGATCCCCAAACACGGCTCCAGGATGAAGAGAGGGGACCCAGAGCAGCTTCCCCTGCAGGATTGTCCTGGGCAAGGTGGCAGGGACGTGACTGGGCCGTGGAGGCAGCACCCATGAACGGGCCGGGGTGAGGGCCATATCTGGGACAGGAAGGGCCACACCTGGAGCATGCAAACACCCTGCTCAGGAGGAGGAGGAGGAGGAGGAGGAGGTGGCAGTGGCTGGCATCCCTCCAGATTTCCCTCAGCCCCAGTGACCTTCTGACTCAGCGCAGGCAGAACCTACCCAGTGAACCGGCACCAGCCCTCGGGGCCGGGGCGAGATCGCGCCAGGGACTGCCGGATCCATCCTGCTGCCACCACAGCCACGGCCACCACAGCCCCCACGGCCACTGCCACCACCACTGCCACCTCCTTGTCCCCCTGCAGCCACCCCTGCTGCCACCACGGCCAGCAACTCCACCCCACCTGGCCACCACCATGGCCAGCACCTCTGTCCCTCCTGTGTCCCTTCTTTAGCCACGTTCATGGCCACCACCTCAACTCCTGTTCAGCCACCACAGTGATCCCCCTTTGGCCATCTCCAAGGTCAGCAGCCTGGCCCTACTTGGCTTCCACTGTAA
>VXAX01005676.1:0-15479 GCA_013399835.1 Leptocoma aspasia
ATATATATATATATGTATTATATCAGCTATAATATATCTAATATATAACCAGCTATATATTAAGTAGCTCATAAATTGGCCTATAATTATCTGGGGCTCATTGTCACCACACTAAGATTCCTAACCCATAAATTTTCCTTGGTTTTTTAAGTCCTTCACAGATCATAGCTGTCTATTTCTTCCAATAATTAGTAGATTTAAATATGTGAAGCCAAAATATATAGGAATGTCATAAATAACGTGCATCATCCTTTCCCTAGGTAGATCTGTAAGACATTTTAATGCATAAAAACAATATGACATTTTAAAAGTTTGTGCATTTCTTGAAAGAAAGCTGCAAAATTGGCCTGACAAATCCTCAATCCATTTATTCAGAGTGAAAATAGAACATTTCTACTTGAAAAAGAAGAGTAGAAATTACCAATTCCCTATGTGAGCAGAGTGGAGAAACCAGTGGAATATCCAAAGCCAGGTTGTGATCCAAGTTGTGTAGCTGTATATCTGGGATAGACTGATTTTAATAATTATTTCAGATTTTCTGTAAAGAAAATGTTGATGAGAGCTTTAGGCTTCCTATCAGCATTGTGCCCACACAGGATCATTTTCCATGTTTTTTTTTATTTTTTTACTTCATTGTACTTTTTCACTTGTCATGAATCCTGCAGTAACAAAATTCTTGAAGCAATTACCTATTGGTTGAAAGCTCTAGGTCAGAACTAAAAAACAGTGCACCTAAACCAGGTCTTAATCAGCCAAGGGCAGTGTCATATAGTGTAAAAACATCATTTATTGCCTCTAGGGGATATCTAACAGCAAAGGATGCACCTTGTGAACTTGGCATTATTGCAAAAATAAATATGCAATAGGATTGGCAGCTTATCAGAAAGTCTTGGGGGTTTAATTAGGATGTCAGAAGAATGTGGGACTATTGACACTATTGTCCTCTACAGGTGGAAGAACATGAAGGGACAGAATTTGGCCCCCCTGTAAGGCTTAACCTCAAATTAAGCATGACCCAAATATCATGAATGAGCTGACCCAAATATCTGTGAATTTGAATGCCTTGACCTGTGCAAAAGTCAGAAAATTGTTATTTGTCTTAAAATTCCCTCTCTGAAATTTAAAGATTGTCTCACTACTTTACATTTTGTTACTGGACAAATTTGCTCCAAACCAGAGCGATCAGGCTCAGCTGAAAAAGTAATTCTTTTAAAAATGAATTTAATGGTTTAGCCTTAGATTTCTTCTCATTAAAAATCTCTCCATTTCAGCAGAAACTTATGGAGAATACAGGAGATGGCGAACAAAGAACAGCCAGAGAACATGAACTCTTCTAAACACACTTCATTTCCACAGGACTGAGTGGTGCCTGTGAAACCCCCTGCTTTATTCCCCTTCTCCCATGGCATTGCAGCATTTCATGTTCTACATTAAGACATCTTAGAGTCATCTGCATAATTAATAAAAAAATTAAAAGGCAGAGGCTGGGGGATGATGTGCTCTTAGTTATAGAAAATAACTTGAGAGGGCTGAAAAAACTAAGAAAAAAAAATCCCATGCTGTGGTCTCTTTTTTTTTTCCTTGAAAGATGTATGATATTGAAAATATCAGGGGTCATGAGAGTTTTCTGTGGACAGAGACCAGATTTCAGCCTCAAGACACTGCATCTGCTAGCCCATCCCCTCACATCTGCTCTATTAAAAACTACCCCATGGACAAATCATGATCCTAAGAGTTAGTTGAAAGTATCCTCAAACCTTTCACCCTTTTTGTACTCACAAAGTAATCTAAACCCAGCACATTAGGAGAGACATCAAAGAGTCTCCACTGTTTTTTGTAGGTGCAACTTCTGAGTCTCTCCCTTCCTACTTTACAGATAAGCCATGCAAAGACTTCACTCTGGCCTTTTGCCCCGTAAAGAGTTTTTACTGAAATGTGTGTTGCAGTAGAAAGATAAATAGTCAGAGTTGCAGAAATCAATACAGCAAAATTCAATAAATAACAACAAACACCTACTGGACAAGACCTAAACTTTCACTGTGAAAGAAGTTGTTTTACTTTCCTGCATTTGTACAATACAGACACTTCTGTGCATTCGCATTCGTAAAGAATGTAACATTTGATTTTAAAGACTAGGGCAAAACGTGAGATATATGTTCCATCGCCATCACTGTTTAAGAGACCTTTGAAACCAGAACCAGAAACTCAAATGATATTAAACTCCATCACACGTATAAATTTAGATCTCAAATTCACTTTAAACTATGGATGCAAGATACAAAATACAGATCCAGATCTCATTAGCCTTAAGGTCTGCAGCTATCTGAATCTGACATTTTGACTTGGAGCCATTTCTGCTAGGAATCAGAAAAAAATTCTCATTTTCCATTTAGTCATTCCCAGCATGTTTTGCTTACGATTTTTTTTTCACTCTGTCCCTGCACTAAGAAGCCATTGAACCATCTGTAGTATTCAGATAATAATTTCCTTAGCTATAACTATATAATTCCACTAATGAGAGATACTTGAGAGTCTGCTATCATCCATTTCCAAAGATGTTATTATAGTTTGATCTTTTGCATATGCAGGCATCACTCCACCTTATAGATGTGGCTAAATGGATAAGAAACCACTTTTTAAAGAAACACTGTGCTGGAGTAATGTACATATTGCAAATGCAAATGGCATAACTAACGAGAAATATCATTTTAGAGAGTCTGAAACTGTTTAACAGAGAGAAAGAATTCAGACAGAAGTTTTGGCTATAAGAAAATAATTTTAAAATAGCCTGGGAAAATTAAAAAAATATTTTGTTTTAAAATATTTCAACCTATAGTTTACAAATTGAATTTTCATGTTAAAATCCACCAACGTTTACTATTTATCATAAGCATTTAAGAAGGTAAATTTTATTTAAAAAGAGAAATCACAGGTTACATGTCTCTTTAGTTTTTTTTCTTTTTAGTAGGAAAGCTCATATAGAATCCTCTTTGGTAATTAACCATCATTCCTTTCCATTTTTCAACAGAGACTGTGAACAAAAACCAACACCTTTAGACCACACCCACCCAAAAAGACAGCATGGCTAATCACAGCAACAAATCAGATCCTCCAAAGGGCCTGACCTTACATTTAGTTTATTGAAGTCTCTAAGAATTTAAGATGATCCTGATACCTTAAGTTCTAGCTTTCATATTTTTTAGATTCTGTGCTGCCTAGGGCTGTAGCTCTGAGCTTCACATTAAGTGTTAGTAGGTTCTCTTCACAGGGTAGGGAGACAAAACAATCCTTTTCCAGCTTGAGACCAAGGACAATCATTACAAGCCTCAGGGCAAAAAGTATAAAAAAAACAGGGAACTGAGGAAGAGCAAACAAGGAGGATGGGACTTGATAACGTAAAGTTGGAATTGGACAATTAATTACTCCAAGATGCAAATGGAGCAGAACTGATAAAAGTGCCAGAGCCCGTGCCCGGTGTCCATTTTGGGACCATTTTGGTTCATCTTGGGTGCAGCCCTGGCTGGGCTCTTGTGCTGCCCAAGGTGGATCCATGGAGGAAATCCTTTTCATAAATCCCTGCTTTATTCTTTAGCTCTGTCCAGCCTCTGTTCCAGGTTCAGCCTCTTAAGGCATCAATCTCAGGCCACAAGATCAAGACAGTTTTCCAGGTGGTAGCTGGACAATATTCCAATGGAACTCCACAGTGGTTTTTTTCAGGATTTGCACAGTGCTCCCTCTGCAGAAAGAAGGTGATGCAAGAATCTGCTTTGCAGCCTTTGTGGAAGGGTCCTTGTGCCAGCACTCTACATTGAGTTCATGCCCACCAGCTTCTCAAACAAAAATTATATGCTCCAGGTAAGAGGTTCCTGATAACTCTTCACAACACGACCTGCCCGTGCCCTTTGTGAGCACACAGCCTCTGCTGCCACAGCAGCCTCTCCATCCGTGGCTGAAATCCTCCAGCACACAAGTGCCTTCTTAAATGGAGAGCACGGTTTGAAAATGCATTCCTCAGTGTGCTGATGAAAAATGAATATGAGAGTGAAGGAATTCCTGTTCTTTCCTTGTATACAAGACGCTCCTTGCAAAAATCAATCTGTGCCATTTTGGAGCAGTATCACTAATGAAATTACCATAATCAAGAACTGCAAAGGCATTGATTACAAAACACTAAGCTAATAACAGCCTTGAATGAGATGCTGACGTCACTGAAGACTTACAGAATCTGGCCAGGATTTCTTTCTTTATCATCAAATAATCCCACTGAAAAGCTAAACTTGTCCAACTGTAAGCAGATGATAAATCCAAAATCATGGTTCTACAAGACACGCTGGCCCCCAATGACATAAAAATGCTTTCTGTACCCTAAGTGAACTTGTCTTGCCAGTTAAGATACATTCAAAAGAACATCCCAGATCATGCCAGATCTTTTACCCTCTGCAACCAGCATGAAGCACAAAGCTGGTAGCTCTCATTGTCTTACCAGAAATAGCCCTAATCACAGTTTTGTGATGGATCCAGACCAAATCTTTACAGATAGACAACTCAAAGATGCACACAGGTGGTATGGATGAAGCTGGAACTGTGACTTCGTTGACTTTGCTTAGATGATGCATGATGTTAAATTAAAAAAAAAACCAGAAGATCTTATTTGGATTGTGTCCAAACCACCCTGTGTTGGGTTTGTATGGCAAAGTTGTCATGGTTGAGAAGCTACAGTGGTTTTGTTTGGTTTTTTTTTGAGAAGCTGCCAGAAGCTTCACCCATGTCCAGCTGTGCCAACACCAGATGTCTCCAAGAAGGACCCACCAGTGTCCAAGGCTGAGCCCAGCAGTGACAGTGACAGCACCTCTGGGCTGGCAGATTCCAGAAGAGAGAAAAACCTGCACAACAGCAACTGTACCTGGAGGGAGGAGTGAGAATAGGTGAGAGCAACAACTCTGCTGATACCCAGATCAGTGGGGGAGGAGAGGCAGGAGGTGCTGGAGCAGAAATTCCCTTGCAGCCTTTGGTGCAAAGCATGGAAAGCCACAGGGATGCACCCACAGCTCGTGGTGGGTGCTGGAGCAGGCTGCTGCAGAGCCCAAAGGAGGCTGTGACCCTGTNTCCAGCTGTGCCAACACCAGATGTCTCCAAGAAGGACCCACCAGTGTCCAAGGCTGAGCCCAGCAGTGACAGTGACAGCACCTCTGGGCTGGCAGATTCCAGAAGAGAGAAAAACCTGCACAACAGCAACTGTACCTGGAGGGAGGAGTGAGAATAGGTGAGANGGTCCAAGCATTGAAAAAGGACTCTTGACAATAATTTCAGAAGGCTAATATGATTTATTAAAATGACTCCATAATCAGATGATTTGGGCTCTAATGTGCCCAGGTACAGAGCTCAGAGCTCTTCCTTCACTGCCCTGTACCAGAAGCTCGAATGCTTACAATATCAGAAAGATCTATCAGTCTTTCAGCTCCTTGTCCCACTCTCAGGAGGAGGCAGAGGAATTCAATGTCCTTGAAGAACAACACACCAGATATTTGTTTACAGGAGGCTTATACAGAGTAAAAGACAGCACAAAGATGCTTTCTCATGAGAAGAATTTTCCTGCAGGTTTGTACACAGAGAAACTTAGAATATGTTCTTGTAACAGTTCCTCCCACAGGACCCACACTGGACCTTTCCTGAAGGACTGCATCCCACGGGAGGGACCCGTGCTGGAGATGGGGCACAATGTTGAGGAGTCATTCCTCTGCAAGAAGGAGCAGCAAGGACAATGTGTGGTGAGCTGACCAGAGGCCCCATTCCCTGTTCTGCTGTGCTGCTGTCAGGGAGGAGGTGGGGAAAGTTTGTTTTTGTAAACATCTCCTGGATTTCACCTGTCAGGTGCCTGAGAGTTTAACTGTACAGTGTAAATGTGCATGTAATTAGAGATGCAATGTCTCTGCCCAGCACACTTCAAAACTTCATAGGTTCAACATGTTTCACTGTTGTCGGAAATTTCAGAGGTCAGAATGTCTAATTCAGCATTCCTTTATTTTTTAGGTGTTTTCATTTTTGTGAAGCCACAATGATTAGCACAGCTGAGGCCCCTCAGCCCCTCATCTACTTAGGGCCATGTGGCAAGAGCTGTAGCCCAGTTAACCTGATTTAAAGCCAATCCACATCCAATGGATGTGGATTCACTTGAAGGACCAGGACTGGATTAGGCAAAGCAAATAAAATAGAGTACATAATTAAGAGAGGGATATATTAAATAAGACCCTACAGGTATTTTCTATCTCCAACAGCTAAGACTCACTCCCTTTTTCCCCCCAATAAGATCTGAGGCGATAAAAAAAAAATCTCCCAAGACCTCCCTCTTTCACTAATGTCCAAAATGATCTTTGTTTGCGTAGAAACAACGTAGAAAGATATAAAAATAGGTTTAAATTAGCATATTGCCAAATTGGTCTACTGTAACAAGTGCTTTGAAGTCTGGCATGCTGACTGATTCCCCACAGGAAGTTGAGTACTCTGAAAACAATTAAGAACAAAAAAGGGGCGGGGGGGAGGAGAGAGGGAGCAGGCAAGTACAGTAGTTAAATTAAGCAAAGTGAGCCTTGGAATAGTCAAGGGACTAAACAAGCCATCGAATCACTTAATAACAGCTCTTCTTTAGCAGTGGAGACAGAAAACGCCGACTGGATTTTTAGAAGCAGAGACATTAATGTTTGAAAAAGCAGAATGACAGAAGTTTAAATTAAATAAATGAAAATTACTTCAGAATATAATAGAGGGTAATAAGGCACCGAAACTGCCAGTAGTTTAGCAGCTAATCCTGTGCTCTAAAATTGATCCTAATGTAAAAGCATTGTGCAATTTAAAAATAATGAGCATAATAATCCCTGCCATTTTACATAATAAATAAATCTTAACTATGTTTCCCGTTTGTATATAGCCTTGTGAAATTATGGTTTTGGATGTTAAAAAATCCAAATGTTTGTTTCACAAGGATAATATAGTGATGCAGTGGAACATGTTTTGAGGGAGAAGGTTAAAATATATTTTACAAGCAGTACTGTAAACATAGCTATATCTGAAAAACCACACATGCCACAAAAAGACAGACCTCTCAGATTTTGCTGTAAACATTTTACACTGTGGAATACCTTCTCTATAGCATTTTGTTTGCACTGAAATGCAAAATCACCTACTGAAAGATGGTTTCTGCTATTATTATCATTAGTGTTATGGCAGCATGCAGGAAAATTACTGTATAATTAGGAATATTATCTGTCCCAAAGACCCTGGGATTTTTTAAAAACTTTGATGACTAACGGTTGATAATTACTTCAGTAATTAATGCTTCTGGTCACCAGTGGAAGTGTGAAGACCCCACCCTTGGAGCTCAAGGCTGGGCTGGACGAGGCCCTGAGCTGGCTCACAGAATTTGTGCTTTGCTCCCTCCCAGCCCAGAGCCCGTTCCGTATGGGAGAACTCCAAACTGGGGATGTGGGACAAGGCAGGAGACCCATGCTGACCTCAACAGCCCCAAGAATCACCTTTATTGTACAGTAACTGCTCCCTGAGAATGTGCTATTAGGCATGCTGCTATAGGAGATCAGGAAGCATTATCCTGTCAGAATAGCAGCTTTGAGGAAATCCAGCTGCCTTGAATACTGATTTGTGGCACTGCACTCCCAAATTTAGCAACCAAGGAAAAGCTGGAGAGCTTGATACTGACATTCACACTTCTGGCCACAGGAACATGTACCAGAAACAATAACTGGAAGTGGGAGAGCTACAGAACTCTCTCAGAAGGGATTTTTGCACAAGTCTTACTATATTTCAGTTCCTCTTTGGACTCTAATCCCTACAGAGACTTGAAAACAGCAATATTATAAAAGGAGAGAAAACTAAGGAGTTCTTATTAAGCTTCTCTGTAAGTAAAACAACATAGTCTAGAAAAGCTAAGTGAGAGGGAATCCTATTGAAGGTGAGGCTGGAAAAGATTGTGGAGATTAAATTTTGTCTTATGGATGAGACTCCACTCAAGTGTTTTTTGATTCCCTATATGTCAAGCACCTTCTTCATTTTGAAAAGCATTATCCAACTTCCATGTCTTACCTCAAGATTTCCTGGTCATCTTGGGACATTTTTATCAAGTTCTCAGGGTTTTGTCACAGACAGTCACCAGGTGAGGAGAAAGGAGCAGGTGTGAGCTGTGGTTCTGGGAGATTTGCTGGAAGAGGGCTGAGAACAGAGTATCCTACAGACTTGCACTACTCGGGTCAAAAGCCACCCCATGAATCTGACCATGTCCCCTTCAAGCTTAAAAATCAACTCAGCTGGAACTTCAGACAGTATGAACCATCAGCATTTGCTACCATTCATTTTATTGATTGTTCTCACCTTTTCGTTACTTCATCTTCTTTTTTAATATTATGTAGGATTCTTTTATATTATGCATGATTCTTTTATATTATGTATTAATATTACAGTACCACCTATAGCAACAAATTAAAATTGCAGCTTCCACCAGAAATATGATCCTGTTACAGAAGGTTCTGTACCCATCCCACTGTTAGTAAAACGCAGTCACTTGCTCAAAACTCCCAAAAGGAAAGTGACAGAAACAAAATCAAAGAAAAAAGAAGTGGCCCAGCTTGTGTCACACAATAAAAGTGGAAAATGTTTCCCAATTCCAAGTCCAAGGTATCACATTGCTTTATGCTTTCTTTGGCACTTTGCATTTTTGTCTCTTCTTATCTTGCAGCTGAACATTTATTCTTATTGTGAGTGTGTGTGATATACAACTCAGCCATGTCAAGAGGCAATTTCAGGAGTTAGCATTTGTTTAAGCATTAATTATTTTATTGATAGAAGTCTGGAGACTGGAAGCAGAAGCACAGAGCTGTTACCTGACTTGGTCAGAAATGAAATTGGGATGGAATACAGGCCTTTTGGTGCTGCAGTTATAAAACTTTTAGGTTTTATGAGCAGAAGCAAGTAAGTGCTACTCTTGGTCAGAGCTACCCGTAACCTGAATCTCACAGCATCAAGGTCCTGCTAATAAAACATATCTGCCAGGGTTTGGCACCTCCCCAGTATGACTACATGAAACAGCTCCGTGAGCAGGCCAAATGATCCCACATGCCTGCAAAGAAGCTTCAAAACCCCACTGAGTAAAATTTCTTCATTCACTAAAGTCAGTTGTTGTCCTGCCAGGGGAAAAAAAAAAAAAAGAAATCAAACAAGTTTCACTTTGCATGCATTCCTGGTCAGCACTAAGCATTTTTCTAGGTAGCAAGCATAATATAGGAGATTTTAAATGCTTTCTTTGAAAGTAGAAAAATATATCTTTTAAGCAGTCAAGCGTTAACTGTGAGAATTAAAAATATCTGTTCCATATGTTCAAGTCCCAAGTAAAGTAATATTAAGTATGTAGAAGAAAGTTCAGGTAGGAAGAGCAAATGATTAAAATAAAAGTCCCTTGGGTCAAAATGCGAGCGCAGTGGACATAGATAAAATACCAGGGAAAGGAGATGAAATACAAACAGGATGTGCTGTGGTGTCCAAATGAGACACATTACTAAAAAAAGTATTGCATCATTAACCACTCCATCAGCTGCCTCTGCCAGGCCTGCAGTGGACTTTGTGTTGCCCACACCTTGGAGAATATGAGAATCTCAGATCACTCTCTGGCACGTTTGCTAGTCTCACTTTAATACTTCAAGTTTGATCATGAGTTTTCTCTCTCCTCTGTTTTGAAGAGAAACAGCAGTTAAATTAGCAGTTGAAAAATGATTTCAGCTGTGTGATGGGGCTCTCAGTGTGTGACTGAGTAGCTGCTATCTTCTCATTGATATCCCTGGTCTTCAGAGGGTGTGATATGCACTGTCCACAAGTTGTGTTGCAAAATCCATCCATTGTAAAAATATTAAAATGTCATGTTTTACAAAAGAAAATATTTTGATTTCTCAAATCAGAGAAATTTAATGACTTTTTTTTAAAAATTGTTTCAAAAACTGTGTTTAAAATGTTCATTCAGATCTAACAAACTGCATTCAGTTTCTAAAATTACTGTTTTTAGAGGTTGCTGTAAGATCCACTCAGTTTGTCTATCCTACAGCAGAGTTCATTCCACGAAAATTTTCAGACATAATTTTTAGCAACTGAAAGAGCTAAAGGAAAAATACCTTATACCCACCTTCTGAAATACACAAAGCAAATGTGGATTATTTACTTGGCGTGCTTTGGGTTTGGTCATATCCACTCTTTCATTTCCATGTCAGTGAAGTTGTTTGCTTTCACACATGCACAGAAAAAAAACCACCACCAACAAGAATGAGGAAAACACGATACTCTTGATTGCAATCCCACAGAAACTGGAGAAAGGACTTGGGGACGTGTCCTCTTAGCCTGTTTGTTTTTAATTGACCAGATTTCAAGTTGACAGTGGCCCTTTTAGCAGTGCACAGAACAAAAACAGCACCACATGGCCAGCAGGGTCTGTTTTAAAGTGGTGCTCTCTCATGTCCCCTGCTGAGGATTGCACCATATGAGCCATCAGTAACGCCAAGTCAAAGGCCAAGCATCAATAAAGCTCTTGCTGGGATCAAGAATGTGTAAACAATGGAGCAGCCACTTCTAGGAGTGGTTACAGCAGAGGTAAAGCTGAAGTTAGACGGCATCCAGCTTTTTTTTTTTTCCCTCTGAAATTGTACAAAATACAATATTTTCTTTGGACACTGTTGCTGGCAGTACATATTTTAGCACAGGCTGTATTCTGCACATACTTAGTTAAATGAATGGAACATGGTAGAGACTATTTGTCTAGGTACAAAACCTGTGAAAGTCCGTGGGAACAGTTCTGCTCAATTCACTGCTTGCTGAATTAGGTCTGCAGTCCCAGTTGTATCCAGATATCATAGCAATGAGAACTGAATAATTTACATACAGTGTCCTCTTCCATTACACACACTCACAAAAATACACCTGTTTTCAGTGCACTGTCACACTAAAGCACAACAAGAAACGCAGAGACACAGCTGAGCGAAGGCAAAGGAAAAAAGGAAAGTTTTATTTTGGTTTTCACATTATATAGAGTTTAGGGAACGATCATTGATTGGAAGGTGAAGTTACATCCTCTCCAACCACACTGGTCAATGACAAAGTCCATCAAACCTTTCTCCTCCCAGGAGAAAGAATGAAAAACAAGAAGACAGTTAGAAAAACATGTGCATGTTTACAAAAGTACAGTGTGAGAAACTCCATCACAAGAATGAAAACATCAGAAGGCTGAAAAATGAGAGTGACAGTGCACTTGAACACATCAGGACTAAGCTTCTCCTCAGTGATGTACATGTACCTGGAGTTAAATATTCCTGCAATGGAAGTTCACTGAGAACAGGCTGTTATTTCAGAACGAAAAGACCTACAGAATTTCACAGGGATTGCTGCTTTACTTGATCCTTTTTACATTCCTGCTATAGGATGGATTAAGGTTCCTGTGGGAAGGATTTATTTATGCATATCCTGGAACAGTTTCCCTAAATCCTGCTAGCTTGTTTTGGAGGGTGGGTTCCTCCATAATTCATGCACCTACAAGACTTAACTGGACAAACTAAAGAAATAACACAAACCCCCTTGCAAGGACATTACTTGTCTGACCTTAACCAACTCTTTGTTGCCATCTGTCCCTGTACATGACTCATCCCATTCTGCCACATTACCATTGACAAGGACACATAAAGCCACAAAAGCAGTTGATGGGCATTCACTCCAGAGCATTAGCTACCTTGCTCTGTGCTCCTGAGATCTGACTGTGCCTTTTGACAGCTCTCCAAGCACATTTCCCCATTTCTAGAATGAAACTGAACCTTTGCACTTTATTATTATTATTATTATTATTATTATTATTGTTCTCTTTCAGCAAAAAGGTAATTGGGCATGAAAAGTTCAAATCCATTAAATAAAAACTCAATTTAAAATATTTTCCATCCACCAAGCAAGCTCCTATTCATTATGCTGACACTGTACTCCACCTCTGTGCCAAGTGGATCACTCAAAGATGCCCCCCACCACTTCCCTGGCATTTTGTGTGACAAGTAAATCTGCTGTGCACACATTGCTTTATAGGGCATCCCAGTTTTTTTTTCAAATACAAGCAACATTTTTTACAGCACCTTTAAATTCCCAAGTAGAATTTTGTAACTATCAAGGTAATTTGAAGTAAGCTATTTGTGCTGAGTCTCTCCTCTGGATATTGTAGCAGACAGACACAGCTTCTGAGTTTTATTTCTGCTTCTTTACTCACTTCAGGTTTTTGAACAGCATCAGTCCCATTCAGTTTACTCTACCCCTAAATACAAATCATAAAATGTGTTTACCTATCAAAAACAATAGCAGGCAATTAAAATAAAAATTGCATAGTTCTCTAGGAACCTTGGTAGAAGAATTCAGATGTTGCAATTACCTGGTGCCTTGTTAATTTAGAAAAGCAAAACAATACAAAACATTCTAATGTTTCAGCCACAGGTTACATATTCTGTTTTCACAAAGGTCACTTTTTCCATAAAGTTTTTTTAGTACAAGTTTACTGTAGAGAGACACTCTTTTGTCTTAATATCTATTATAAATGTCTTCTTTAAATCTAGCAAAATATTTTCCCCTTACAACTTAATCTGCCAGAGATGCAGAGCACAGCTACTTTATTCTTCACAGGTCGAGTCCTGAAATCTAATAAAAAAAGCCAAAGAGGGACATCTAGTGGTGCCACGGTCAAAATTAAGAATGAGGAGAGGGAGGAAAAACCTACTGCCATGCCCATGGATCTGAGAGAACTGCTGTTTCTCATCGGGAATGAGGAAAGGTTGAAGGGAAGACCAAAATAACAGAAATTATTATATTGTTTTCTAACACATTGCTGCTTACAGTGGGAATAACTTTGAGTCTGATTTGTTTGAAGAATGTTGGATTCCTCTAAACGAACTGAATCTAAATGAAAGTGCCACAATCAAACAATGCTGCCACTGAACCTCAGATTCAAATAAGGAAACTGTACCCTGGCTTTCACTTGCAAAATAATCCTCAGGAAAACCAAGAGGACCTGCTGAACTAATTTCATTTATCTTGAAAGTAGCTACATCAAACTCCACCCAAGGGCCAAGCATAAAAATAAATTTCAGTCTGACAAAACTTCACTCAGTGAGCAAATGATAAAATTTAGTGTTTGTCACTTATATTAGCAGTGAATATGTCATTATAACCACCATGAAGTACCCATGCTGTCGGGTGTTTTGGTCAATCCCCACACGGCTGGGAACCTGCCCCCTGGGCCCTTGGAGGAGGTTCCCTTGTGAGTTCTTTGCAAGGATGAAGAACGAGCAGGACTCTCTGTTTCTTGCTCTTCAGGCTGTTGTTTATTTTTCTCTTAAGTTCAGGACGCCGTCTGCACACCAGACTGAGCGTATGAGAAACAAGGCACAAAATGGAGCAAAATGGAGCAAAATGGAGCAAAATGGAGCAAATGGAGAGCAAACACCCAAAACCAAGAACTTTTAAAGCTAATCAGTCCAATTACCTTCTAACACATATCTTGTTTTTACTTTTCTACCAATAACTTCTACTAATCTACTCACATAGCACCTATGCCTCTACTCTCTCTAGCTAATGACTTTGTGCCACCAATGCTACAGAAAATGGAATGGAAGAAGAACAAGAAGGAGATGAGACAATGCCCAAAATCCTCCATCTTGTCCCCTATTCACTCTCATATTAAAATCCTAAAACCCTAAGTTTTCCACCCTGTGATAAACTCCTACTGCTGCTACCTAGCTCACACCTGTGTGCTCCAACTCCCAAAGCCTTGGCAACTTTTTCCCTGGGACAAAGGTTAAAAGCAGTGTCCTGCTGAGGGTCAGAGCTTCCTAAAACACACAGAAAAACATTCCCTGTGCCCTGGATCCCAACACCATGCAAAATCAGTGGAATCAGCCATCTGTCAGCTAACGAGGCAGAGCACCAGCACTGGAACCCTCTCCCAGCTGAAGGCAAGGAGAGAGCAACAGCAAATTCCAAATTGCTAGAGAGACAACAAAAGCTCATGAGCTACATGGTCCCAGCTAACTTTAGTACAGAGCGCTCACAACAAACTGATTCTTGTGAAAACACGCCTTCAGGAGTACAGGAGGAACTCTCACGACAGTAAGGGAGTTGCCAGCCCTGCTCTCTGAGAAATGCAGCCTGAAAGATGGACCACACCTGATGTGAAAATCCCATAATAAACAACTTTCCACTGTACAGTTGCCAGTATTAAATAAATGAGGCAGTCATGCACACTTAGAACATAACTGCAGGCTCTTTAAGGAAAATTGAGGTTTTAGTGTCACTTTCTATCGGAAGAGGAAGCAGATTAAGTTCTGCCTTTATAGCAACTATTTAGGTCTCTTAGATGCTTTGAGATTAAGACTTTTAAACCTACCTTGAGTACTTCTGTGGCAATTCCATATGCACTAATCCCTACAGCTCCTACAGTGAGGGTTAAAGAGATGAAGCTCAGAAATTCTTCCAAGAAATGTGGGACAACCTCCAGAGCTGCTGCCTTTGTGCCCAGCTCCCCAACTCACCCTTCTGAAGGTGAAAGCATTGTAGTGAAAAGGAATTGTTTTATGGAAATTTGAAAGCAAGTGCCATATAAGACTTTCCAGGCAAAAAGGAAATAATTGTCCTTTCCCTGTTGCAGGTGTGATGTCATTTTGGGGGCAGTTTTAGAGTCACACAATGTCAAGTGCCACCTCCCACTGCAGTGGTCTGTGTACACCACAGGTGCCTTAAGGCAACTGATTAAACAGAATTAGCTACACAGCCCATGGGTCTTCTCCATGCTGATCTGAGGTATTTACAATCCTCTTTGCAGATATTTAGTGACTGGACACACAAAGAAAAACATTCTTAAAAATGAACTTGTTTTAAAGAGATAGTAAAGCAGTTTTATTAAGCAGAAAGATACCTGCCCCTCTTACCACACTTCATCCACCAGTCTTCATCCAGTTTGCTCCTTGATGCTGGTCTAAGCTATCATTTCCTTCCTTTCAGTTCTCTCTTTTCCTTTCTCTCCTCATTTTTTCTATAGGACTGACACTACTTTCTGAATTTATTCCCCTTCACTGGACAAGCAGTACCCATGAGATAGTCTTCTTTTTGTCTCTTTTTTTTTTTTTGATAGTAAAAAGACAGGTTCCTCGGAACTTCCTCTTCTTAAGCTGTCTCCAAGTTCTCCCAGATAGGAGAATAAAAAATAAAAGAATGATGCTGTCAGTGGTGATGCACACCAGGGTGTACCAGCAAAGAACCAGGTGTGAAAGCATTCAGTTTTGGAAATTACATGGTCACTGCTAAATTGGAGCAGAGTGCTTTGTAGGAGGAAAATTCCTGGTTAAAATATTTCACATCCCACCTTGCACTGCAATAATGTAACAAGAACTGCCTCAATTAAAAAAAAAAAAAAA
>VXAX01005676.1:15547-50772 GCA_013399835.1 Leptocoma aspasia
AAAAAAAAAAAAAAAAGGAAAAAAAAACCACAAAAAACCACAAAAGCAACAAACAAAGCCAACAAAAACAAACTATGATTGTTTAAAGCCTAAGTTTAGTGAACATGTAAACCAAGGAGAACCAATATGACAGAAAAGAGTGAATCAATGGCTGTTTTCCAAAGTCTCTGAGTGAGAGCACACACATTTCTGGAAGTCATGCTGTGACTGAGCTGACCTCAGTAGAAGGGCAGCCATTCCACTAGAGGTCAGGCTGAAGGAGCTAATGATCTATTTTAGCCTTCACAATCTATAAGTGGGAGTCACTGATCAAGATTTGGAAGCCTGAATATCACTTGAAGTGAATCACAAAGAGGTATTAGATTTCTAAGTGTCCAACAGCCAGAGATATTTAATCATGAGAGTATTTTAACACATGTCAATACAACCTTTCAGAGAACACTCGGTGCCATCTCAGTTGGCAGGACAACATTTGGAAAAGAGAAAAGTTCTTCTTAATCTTCAACCTTGAAATGAAAACTCCATTAGCTTGAATAATGACAGACAACACTTTAAAAATGGTATTCTAAAAGTTTTGCTTTTTATTTTTTTTGCTCTTAGAAAAGGTATACATTACAAGCATTTTCCATGAAAAATCTAGATTGAATTTGTTTCTGTAAATAACCAGGAATAGACACAGCTAAGCAATAATCAGCTTCAGGTAAATAGAATTTTTCCAAACCCCAAAGTGGTTTGAGTTAAGAGCCCAGGCTTTTCTTCTTCTGTATTTTGATGACAAGCAATTCCATCACTTACAGAAACATTGACCCAGCTTCTTGAAATAAATACCTTGAAGGCGATGAAGCTCAGACACACACTCGTTTCTGAAAATTCCAGGAAATGTTTAATGTATCATTTATAGTTTTAAACACTTTCTTCGTTGTGACAGGACAAAAAGCCATGATCAAACAGCAAGTCCTAGCTCAGAGCTCTTCACAGCCATCATCTCTCCCAACAATTCAGCGCATGTGTCTGCAGCCAGGAAAAGCAGCACAATGTCACTTTGCCCAAAGGTTTGTAAGCAGTTACCCACACAAACAAAAACTAAACCGGGGAATTGCTCAGATTTACACTTCTGAAAACAAAGCAGCCCATGAAATTCCCTCAGAGATGAAGGCAGCTAACCAGGTTATGTCAGCTGGCATTTTGAGGTGCTCCATGGTCAACTGTGAGACCCACTTCATAGATACACAATGTACCTGGGAGAAGAACACAAAATGCCAGGAATAATGGGCAGAGGAAAGAAACCCTGTAGTTTCTCCAGTTGCCCAAGACTGCTGGTGGGAATAAGGGACATAAAACCAGAAATGAAGCATAGAAGCTGATGTTTGACCTCTTTTTACTTGGCCCCCATGGAGCAGCCCTTTCTGTACTTTCACCAGGTCAAAGGAAGCACACCTGCTGATAACAGTCAGTTGTTTCATCACTTACAGGTTACTTTATTTAATGATTTTGCAAGAGAACCTCATACTAGCAGTCTGAAATCCACATGCAGGTTTTTAAGAGGTGTAAATTCAGTTTAGCCGAGTAATAAATTCAACTAACACACCCTTTCTCCTTTGCTAGCTCTCCTTTCAAGATTTACAGCTGTACAACAGGCACAGTGCCCCTCTACAGGGCAGGGACCAGAGAAATGCAAGAGCTGTGTGACAAGGACCACTCCAACACAGTTTATGCGGAGCTGGCAGTTGGCATTTGACGGAATCTGGTGAGGCACATTTCCCAGATTGAGCACATACCCCACCCAGATGCACAGATGGTATTTGTGGGAGCAAAGGAAAATAAAATATAGGTTTAAAATAAATGCAAGAGAAACACAGAATAATATTGAATCACTCTAGGTATTTCTAAGGGTTTCCAGTTATCTTTTCTACTTCTCAGCACATAGTGAGTGTATGTTCTGGGCTTTGCAACCACTGAGCAAACGGAAGGGATTTAAAACCAGTTTTGTTTCAAATATAAGATCACAGAATTAAAGACAGTCTCCAGGAATGAGATTTCTGCACAGAAGCTTGATGCAAAAGGAGCTGAAAATGGTGCTCCTGCATATGCCTGGCATTGACAGCCAGGCTTGTGTGAAGAGCCTTTTCCATGCTATAGGAGAGGACTCGCTCTGCTGCTGAATTTCAAACAGGGCCCTCTGCACGGTGGCTACACTCCCTTTGTTTTAAATGGATGCAAAGACACACAGCTGGGAGCAAGAGGCAAGCTTCAATGTACTGAGGAAATAGTTTTAGATGCTGTTATCATGACATAAGGAAGCCAGAGTAGCCACAGACTGATGAGAGCTGGCAGGCTGACTGTGACCATGACTGGTTTGGGACACAGCTCCAGGCTGCAGCCTTGCTCCTCCACCCTCCAACCAGAAGAGCTGGTGGCCTTTGTTACAATACCATCCAAGGTAGCTGCTCTCAAGATCCCACAAAACCTAGCAGAGGAAGGAGGAGCAGGAGGAAAACAGCAGAGGCTGGAAGTGGTGGGGAGAAGAAACACAAAAGCCCATGTTTCCTGTTGGAGCCTCTGCTAACCCAGCGGTGCTGATGTGTGCTTACTCTGCCATGTCAGCAGTTGAAGCTCCCCAATGCTCAACTTTTAATCATCATCTCTTCTCATCCTCCTTCTAGAGGATCCAGCTCTTTGTTATTTTACTCATTAGTTGGATTTAACTTTGAAATCTTCTTGATTTCAAGTTCCACCCTCTTTTCTTTGGTAGACATGACTTCAACGCTGCACTTAAATTGCAATAAAAATCCTCTTTCTTTGGAATAAACCAGTCTCTCTGAATTCTTCCCCATTCCTCCTGCCACCCTTCTGAGTTGCAGCCTAACAAAACACTGCACCAACTTCCACCTCACAACTGTGGGTAGGTAGGAAAGCCCTCCAGTGTTATTTCTTGCAGTACTGCAACTACTGCTCCCATGCAAAAAGCAAAACAAGATCTTTGACATGTGGGAGCAGCAGTGAGAACTCTCCACCTCCTCTCTGGGCCATCCCTTAGGGGCACAGCTTCTGGAGTAGGAAAGGAAACCAAATGTGTTGTGTGCTCTGACTTCTGCCATTTAAAACTCCTCCATTTTTAAAAGAGGAGACCAGCACACTGCATTTAAAGACCTTTCTGGGTCACTTGAAATCTCATGCTGTTATTTAAGCCAGAGCTACTAAGGAACCCCAAAATAACCAACCAAACAGAAAGAAGCCGAGGAAAAGTCTTTAAAGAATGTATTTCAAATTAACACATCATAGAAAGATGTAAGCAAAGAGCAAAATTTCCTATCAGAAACATGTTTGTGACAGTATGACACCCAAACTAATTATATATGTACATCTGAATTACTTGATAGCTACATTTGCAAGTGTCACTCATTTTATGCTGAATTTATTCAAAAATGAAAAAAAATCCTCTACAAAGGGTCTACACTTTATCCAGTCACAAAACCTATGTTTGCAGGAACCCCAGCAAAAATAACTACTTCAAATTTTTACCAGTGTCTCCAAACAGAATTTAGCACAAATTCTTTCTTTTTAATCTATTCAACTGAAAGAAATGGAGCTGCAACGGTTTAGGTTTTTTAATCCCAAAGTGGATTATACAAACATTTTCATCAAAGATTTTTTTTTTTTCTACAACAAGACTAACATTACTGGTTATATCTTATTATTAAGGTAAGCTTTCCTCAAAGAACTGTATGATTGGAATCTCTTCCTGATATATAGTGACATGCTATTTGCTGGCTGCAGTGAGAAGAGTCAAAATGAAAACAAAAATACAAACAAGCTTTTTTTTTAAGCTTGTCTTTATTGATTTAGACTTCAGAGCTACAGCCAAAAATAGTGCATCTGTAGAAAATTATCAAACACTCTATCAATACAGCATCATCGCATGTTTAGAATTGTAAGCACTTGACAAATCGCAAAGGGAACATCCAATCTAGTGTTTGGCAGTGCAACCCATGTACAGGGAATACAGGGAGAAGGATTCTTTCTCCTCCAAAAAAGAAACACTTCTGAACGGGAACAAAAAGCTTTTGCTCCAAAGAAGAATTCCAGTTACCAGGGAAGACTCATTGGCTCACTCAAGACATCATCGTCCTGTGCTGGAAACCAGTGTGGAATGTCGAAGGGACACGGAAGCCACAGCTCTGCTACAGGAGCCACGCTGTCTTCAGCACTCTGTAGGCCATGGAGAAGGTCACTGAGTAGCCAACTGCCCAAGACAAACCTCTGCAAGGCTGGGGAATTGCCATCAAGTATGCAAAAGTGTGAAAGATCCTAGCCCCTGTGAAGATCCTGAAGTGCAGCAGGGCCGTGGACAGCTCAGGGCCGCTCAGAGCATACAGCAGTCCAATGCCAACAAACGGGACAATGTTTTCCAGGTCATTCAGGTGGCCTCTGGAGAAAGAAGCAAAGTTATTTTAAAGTTTAATATTTTGTTGATTAAACCACTTCAAGCCTCATGATTTTTCATCATCTTCAGAGCATGCTATTATTCAACAACTCTTGGCTTCCTCTGCAGAGGGGACCTGATTCAGCTACTGAAAGGATTTTGGCAAGTTCACCTGGCATCACTCGGGTCTCTCCTGCTGCACCCCACATTTATAAGCTTCTGATCTTCTGTATGAAAGGTATTAGTTTTTCCCCACGATCTTGGTAATATTAAGGACTTACATGAGGTCTGAGTGCACCTGGGTGTGCAAGAATGCAAAGGCAGGGAAGAAGAGAGGTAGCTGTTTTCTTGGAGCCTCTCTCAATTAACATCAATTAACTGGAGGATTGTGACTGAAGCTATTACAGTTCATGGCCCAGATGGTCTATTCTAATCCCACAAATCCAGTTTGTGGTGTCCATAAAGGAAATATGAAATATCCTACATAGGAACCATCCCATCAAATGTTGATGAAGCTCCATCGTGTTGAAGAAGGTTATTTTTGAACATCTAACAGGTGTGACAGTTACGCTTTTCGTTCATTTTCTTCACTTTGAGCACTAAAATAGCTGGAAAAACGTTTGAAATTTTGAAACCATAATATAATTTACTAAAAATGTGTGGAGACTGAACTCCATATCTTGAAGTGTTCTTTCACACCCCTTCCCCCCTCCTTTCACCTCTTTAGATAAATTATACTTCCAGCCCAACTTACTGATTGAAACAATGTCTAGGCCTTACTAATGATGTCAAATTTCAGAGCCAACTGGAATCAGGTCTTGCAGCTGCTTTTAGAATATATTTATGATTACAAGGAAACATATCCCTCCAGATTTTTTATTCTCATTCCCCATAAAAGTACTCTGAAGGAAGTAATCTTTTTTCCCCATAAACTGAACACATTCCAATCACTTACACAAAAGAGAAGCCATGCTAAATTTATGTGGCATTATCTATTGCCATGAAGCTTGCAGAAGAAAATATATAAAACTTCCACTAAGAACCACAGTTGGGAGGAAAATATGGATGCTGCAACACCAACATAGTAACTAGAACCAAGCTGACTTACTGGGTCTGGGGATGTCTGAAAAACTCCACAAAACAGCAAAACAGAATTTGATAAAACAGTGTTTTAAAAATCTGTTCTGTGAAAATGACTGAGGTGGTTGTCATTTCTCTACCACAACAATTTGAGTTAAATGGGTCATAAAGTTAGTCTCAACTTAGCTGGCCTCTTACAATTTACAAAGAGAAAGGAATTACCCTTCACTATAAAAGTTTCCACTTTTATGTAACACCCATGAAATTAAGCAACAACTCCCTGAACTACTCAGGGGCAGAACAGGAAGGAGCAGAACATCTTTACAGGCCACTTAAGCTCTTCCTTCTGAGATTTTAATTCATAAGAGGCATACAGAAATATGCTTTGTGAAACAACAGCCATTATTTGCAAGGATGCAGTGTTCCTAAATCAGCACTGGTATATATTTTCAAGATTTTTCCTAATGGAGGTTTAAATGAGAAGAGTTCACTGACCTTCAAGTTTTTTTGGAATAAAAATAAACTTAGCTTCATCAAGGAATAACCCTATGGAAAGAATTCAATTAAAGCTTTCCTTGTTAGCACAGGTGTATCAAACAGCATCCTGAAATTTAGGATTTTGGAAACAGAAGGTTTTGCCATGAGCTACATCAACTTATGGTCATATTTTACAGTGTTCTCACCACTTTGCCCATGCAGACAGGACACTACCAAGCGTTAGCCATTATAACCAGAGAGCGGCTTATTGTTTTTAGAATACACACTGACCATTTGAATGTGGAATGGTTTGTTCATTTAAACTAATTAGTGTATTAGATTGCTACATAAAGCACCATAAAACACAAACAGGCTTGACAGAGAATGGGGTGAAATTAACTCTTTGATTTAAAATTATTCTGTTATTTAAAATAACATTTAAAGGTTCCTGTGTATTACCTGCGTGCACGTTCAACATCTGGATCAGTCCTCAGGTATTTCTTAGCACTCTCCCCTTTTCCAAATGATGCTGTATCTTCTGGATTGACAAATGCCTGTTTCAAACACAAGCACACAAGTGACATCAGCAGCCAAAATGTTTTATCCAGCCAAGTCAGCTTGCTATAAAGGTCACTCTTTTTACCAATGCCTCAATAACCTCACTTAACTTACCTGAAGTTAAAAGCACAGGGAATAATACAATGATTGCTGCATTACTGCTTTTTTGAGCCCAGCCTGTACATAGCTTGTGTGGTGACAAATTAATGCAACGTATTTTATGCATTTAGATAAAGCCTTCTTGTGAGGTTTTATCTAAATGCATAGTCTCATGGTCTCAGAACATAGGCACCTACAAGGTAGAAGCTCTCAAGTCTCTTTTTCACCATTCCTGACAAATTATCTGGAAGTGCTTTTGGATCTCTTCCTTCTGCAGAAGTCTACACAGCAAGAGCATCCAACAGCCTTATTGCCATTATCACTACGACCAAGGAAGTGTCTCCCTTTCCTCCTAGGTACAAATTCTTACACTTATATGAGCCATTATTTCCTCAAAATACTGCAAGACACGACTTGAAAACAACATTTAATTCAGGCAGTGCAGACTCAAGGTACAGTTGATTTCTCCCTGCTGACACATGTACTCACATATGCATTCTGTGGACTGTTCAGGCTATGCAGATATAAGTCAAGAAAACCTTTTGATTTTAGGAGAGCTACAGGATTGCTTTCCAGGGCAGCTTTGATCCCTGTTTGTGAAATATCCTCAGCCTCAGAATTCAAGAAGTGCATTAATAGTATCATCAGCAACATTTTACACTCTCTTGCTTCACTCCTTTCTTGTTTTTCTCTTTCAATCCATTTTTTATATTAAACAGAAAATTAAAATTACTTTACTACTTTTTCTCTTTGTAATATTACTGACACAATGAAACCAAGCCCTCCAAATAACCGAAGGCCTCATTGTCATCTGCATCCACCTGGATCTACAGAGCAGTTCAGCTGGGCTCTCTCCTGCAACCAGCAGGAACAAAAAGCAGCATTTCAGCAAAAGGACTGCACCCAAAGCCTTGAAGCACACACCATCTTGCAGAAGCAGATATCACAAATACAGCCATATGAGGCCCACCCAGGGCTCTTTCAGCCCAGGACCAAGTGTTTCCCACAGTGGCCATGAGAAGATGCCTAGAGAAGACCAAGAACAAGCAGGACACATTTCCCATGAGCACTTCTTTCTAAAGTAGATGCAGCTTCTACATTATTTAGTAAACTTCAGTGGATCCTTCATATTTCTTTTCTAGCCCAAACATCAAACCACAGGTTTTCAGACGTTTTCAAATGTTCTCAGATATTTTCAAAATTGAAAATCCAATTTTCAGGCTGCCTCTCACTTTAGAAAACAATAATTTCTTTTCAGATAGTGACCTGCCCACTATAATAATTAGGGAATGCAAAAAGCTTTTGAATTATTGGATGAAAGGGCTATAGATGAATGAAAACCTGTCCCCTCTTCTGACCTTACCAGTTGGTTATTTATGTAATATGGCTCCACATCACACTTTTCTTGCTTTATATATTGGGTACCCTGGACATGAGCTTTCCACAGAAGACAATGGAAATTACAGTTATGAAAAGCTCTTATTTAAAAATAACAGAAATGTTTTAGAAGAGTAGAGTAAGTCAAATGCAAGTATAATTTAGTCTCATAATTATCTTGTAATGAGGTTAAAAACATCATCAAACTGAGACCAGCAGAGCACCAAACTCAGAATCTCTCCAGACCAGGGAGGAGGAAGAAAATGAACAGCAGCAGTATTTGGAAGCTGAAAAGACATAGCTGTGATATGTCTGTATTTCAATACAAATGCCAGCCTGGTCTCCCAGGCACTATTTCCAAATGGTTACCTTCCTTGTGATCCTGAAGTATGCTGTTATCAGACTCATTAGCATCATTTTCAGAAGAACAATGCCTGCATAGGTGGCGAAAGCCCGGAAGACTTCATTGTCAATTAACTGGGTTGATTTGGCCATTTCTCCCCTTCTCACTGCCAACCTCTAAAAAACATTAAAGTTAGTTAAAGCTAACATCATTGCAATCCAAAGTTCTGACAACAACATTGTGTTAATAGCCTTGTTTTTTAGCACCACTACAATGACAGCATGATTTTGCCACCGTGGAAAGTTTCTTTTCAAACAATTTTCCACCCGTTTTTTTATTTCACAATAGCATAATATAATACCTTAAGATGATAAATTATAATATTTTGCTTCCATTATAAGTGCTTATTAAACTATCAAAGTACAAACCACCAAAATATTTAATGTAATTGCAGAAACAACACTTAGTCACAGAAATTAGTGCTCTTTTGAAATAACTCGAGGAGTTAGACCAATTTTAGACCAATTCATTTGAATTAGCAAATTTCCCTAAGCAGTTACCAGGACAGAAGGAGTGTGTGACAATACTATGAACACTCCAGAATGTAAAGAGGAAAATTAGTATTGCCTACCCTTTTTTGTGTATAAAATGACACAATTATAATTGCACTTCAGCTTTCAAACTAAGCAGTATCTTCCTACCCAGCAGTAACTTGTGATCAAACCGAGTTGAACATGCATTTTTTCCCCTTTGAGACCTTGTTCTTAAAAATTGCTTTTAGCATGACTCACGGGCAAAGATTAAGTTGTAATGACAAAAAGGAGAGGACTATTTCTGCTTTTATCATGGGAGGTTTAAACTAATGAAGTCTCTTTCCAATGAGACCGTACCAAATCCACAATCCTATGGAGGCGGTACCTTTTATCAGAAAACCAGAAAGTTAAGAGGTGCTGAGGAGTGAATGCAGGTGAAAAAAAAAAAAAAAAAAGCACATCCCCATGCACATTCAATTTTTGCCCTGCACAGGCCCTGGCTTTTGCCTCACCATGTGACCAGGAATCCATACAACTAGGGTGTCTTAGCTTCACTAGAGACCGAGATAAATGAACTTTTTTGTTACAGCTGACTTACTTCCTGTGATATAATCTTAACAATAGTAATAAAAGTGTTAATATTCACTTGATTGCAGTTTTAACAACCTCTCATCTTGCTTTCAGCACAGTCAGCTATTGCCAAACAAGGGGAACTTGATGAGCAAAGAGCACTATGGAAGACTTGCTCCGAAGGCACGTCCTCGGTGAGGAAGCGAGCAGGATGGAGGTAAAAGAGCTTTTTGCTCAGTGAAAACAAAGCCAGCCTTGCCTGGGCCTGCCTGCTATGGAGATGGGATTCTGCTCCCTCTTTTGTCCTTTCTAAAACAGTGCTTGAATCACTGGGCCTAGCACAGAGTCCTGGGAAATCAATTCAGTGTAACTCTCCCTCCTCTCTCACTACAGTCCAGTTCCCAAGATAAACAGCGACTTGGCAAAGACTTTTCTCAGAAACGGACAGTAACTGTTCCTGTTCATTTCAACAATCTTGTTAAAATGTTGTAACACAACTGTCCTGCTACTTTTAACTTTGTATCACAGCAAAAAGCACACAGTGTTTCACACAACAAAAATAAACCCACAGCATCAGAGCATTTTCCCCTAAACTGTGCTGAAAATGCACCCAAGAACGATGCCAAGTCACTGGCATGGGACACTGCTCAGCAGCACCTTAGGCGCTGGAAGGAAAATGGAAATTTTATCCATTTCCCCCGCTGCCCCCGGGCTCCAAGAATGCCCAGGACCTGCCTTCAGCACAAAATGGAAGGGCACCGAAAAACTCGGGATTTCAGCACCGGCGGGAATTGCAAAAACAAACCCCGAAGAGGCAAACAGCACGGCGTTCTGAGGGATGTGCTCATTGCGGTTACAACCGGCCTGATACACATGGGCAACAGTAATAATAATAATGGTAATAATAATGGTAATAATAATGGTAATAATAATGGCATGTCTCCGCAACCCCGCTGTGGGCGCTCGGAGCAGCGGCCGGGCTCAGAGCCTCCCGCCGCCCGCGCCACGCGTGTCCCGGGGCCGCGGGCAACCACGGGCAACCACGGGCAACCACGGGGCCACCGGGATCGCGGGCAACCACGGGCAACCACGGGCAACCACGGNCCGCCCTCACGGAGCCCCGCGGGCTCGGAGCGGCGCGCCAGGCCCAGAGCCCCAAAACCTGGGAGAAAGAGAAGGAAAACGAGCGAGGAAAAGCCCTGCTGTCTGAACGCCTTTGGACAGCTGTGTACAACCTTGGAATGCTGTGGTCGGGTCGCTCGTAGTGACAGCCAAGTCCAGCGGCTGTGTAAATTCCCAAGAGAGCTCAAAGCTTACCTAAAAGTCTCAGTATCTCGTCTCCTCCCTTGTTCTGGTGCCCACCAGAACTTTTTAACTTTTATCAAAGGGTGATAAAATTAAACGTGCTCGTATTGCCAAGCCACCAGTGCTGCTCCAATAGATATGCATTGTCATGGTCCATGCATTGAAGAAAGGACTTTTGACAATAATATCAGAAGGCTAAATATGATTTATTAAAATTACTCCATTGTCATAAGGTTTCGGGCTAATGTGCCCAGGTACAGGGTGCAGATGTTTTCTTCCTCACTGCTCTGTACAGGAATGTCCAGAATGCTTACAATATCAGAAAGATAAAGTTCTCTCAGCTCCTTCCCCCACTCTCAGGAGGAGCAGAGCAATTTTTCAATGTCCTTGAAGAACAGACACAGATATTTTGTTTACAGAAAGCTTATACAGAGTAAAAGACAGCAAAAGGGTGTTCTCCCATGGGAAAATTGATCAGAAGGCTTACACACAGAGAAACTTACAATATGTCATAGCAACAATGCATTATGGTGTTTGGCAAAGTGAAACAGAAAATTAAGGCGCTCCACAGCTGGCCACAGACTTCTCCTAGCAGTGCGCCACAATGTGAGGAACAGAGGGAACCTGGTGTCCGAGCTTCCCGGTGGCTCTTCGGGGAGAATTCTGCTGTCCCCACAGCACTCCTCATCAAGAGGAGCAATGCTTGGGACTAAGCAGCTCATGATAAGCAAGGCTGAAGAAGATAGAGATAAATGTACTCAGGTGCCCAGAAAGGGTTCAAAGCTAATCCTAAAGATGTGTACACAGTAGGGAAGGAATACAATTTTTATAGCTGCATTCTTAAGGAAAAGTCTCTACTCTTAGGTACATATATTCAGCATTCACTGATGTTGCTTCTGTGCTTCATGTCATGTCAAATTCCTGTGTAACTCTTCTTAAAATCATAAAACACAGCAAAACTCGTGTGAGCAAGAACTGTAGTATCAGAACTGTTTTGAAATGTTGGTAGGAGTTGGGTTCAACAACCTTCCTTCTCACTAAGAACGAGCAAATAGTGTTTCTGCTGAAATCAACAACAACAACAAAAAAAAAAAAAACTCACAGGAGCGTGGGTCCATCCCAGGGAATGGACTTATTTCAAAAACCTCAGAAGAATTTCTGCAGCTCATGCCTTAGTTCAAAGCAGGAATTGTATCTTCATCGTTTTTTTACCACACCTATCACATATCATGATCACATGGTGTGACTGAAATAAAACTGTAATTATCTTCTCTTACCACCTTTTCATTTGTTTGGCATTCTAATCCTTACCTGCAGTCAGTTTAAAAAGCAGATAAACCTATTAAGTTAACAGTGAAACTAAACACACATTATTATACTTGAGAAGAAAAGCTGATAATTGATTTACCAGAACTACACCTGGAAACAACAGAAAACCAGGAAAATGTGATTTTCATTAATTGTTAGTAGGATATAAAAAGAAGCATAAATGCATGTAGAAATGCTACTATTTCCATGCTTTTCTTTGGATTTTACATTCCAGTTTTTCACATTCTGGAAATTTAGATTGATTTATGTGACTTTAAAAAAGCACTTCTGGAACTGGGAAAGCTGCTATACTCCTGTCTTTAAATTTTGAGGCAAACACCTTGTTAATTTTTTCCTACCCTCTTTGAATACCCCTAATTCTGAGAAAGAAGTTTAGGAGGAAGGGAGAAGGAGAGGAAGGGAAGAAAAAAAGAAAGGAGGAGAAAAGAGAAAGACTTTTGTTTTGAAAAAAAAGCAAGGTAGGGAAGGCAACAGAAGATAAGAAAAAGGATAAAAATAAGAGATAAAATAAAAGAGGGACTAAAAAGAAAAGAAAATATTTAAAAAGGAAAGAAAATCAGAAAAAATAGAGAAAACTAAAAAGAAAAGGAGACATTAAAAAAATTAAAAATAAGACTGAAACAAAGGGGGGAAAGAAGAAAGAAATGAGAGAAGGCAGGATTTCTTGCAGACCCTGAACCACTTCAAAGGTTCAGGTTCTTAGAGAGAAGCCTCTTGGAGGGCAGAGAATAAGAAGAGAGCCAAAGTGGGGCCACGGTCTGTAAAGCAGCAGTGCACTCGTGCCTGAGCTCTGTTTTCTCCTCTGGAGCAGCGAGTGGAGCGTTTGGGAAGGGCTGTGATCTGCTAACTGTGCTGGCAGTGGCTCCTGAGGGACCCATTCCCACAGCTCTCACTCATGGCAATTGTCCCTTGGATGCTAATGGCATTACTCTTGTCAATCAGGGATGCTGTACTGATGGTGGAGAGCTTGATCTTGCAAACCTCATTCGTATCAGCAACTCTTTTTCATGGCAGCTCTCCCATCGACTTGAAGAACTGTCCATGTAGCCAGAGACGGTAGAATCAGGACACAAGTTTAGGGTCAGCATAAAAGTAGGAATAAAAGAGCTTTTCATTTAACCTCCAGCAAGGAATGGATACTCCCCAAGAAGGCCAGATAAGTGCAGTCATTCTCTTTTAACTGCAGGGAGAGCAAAAGAGAGGCAAGTATTGATCAGACTTGTTCTGTCCTGTCTCCTTCTCTGGCTTCATTTATTCACCATAATTAGAGTGGTAAAGAAGGTAGCAGCAGTACATTTTTACCACAGCTCAAGCTTTTGTTCACCACCCCCTTGATAATATAAATCAGTTTTTTCTTCAAGTAAAGCTGGCAAATTATGCCTGCTCCATGAAATAAACCAGTGCTTTACAGAGTAAAACAGATCGTGAACACTAAGATCCAATCCAAATTTTAACTTAAAATCTGAAATGCTGTTTAAATACCACAAGAAAAGTGTTACAAAAATGTTTAGTATGACGGGCTGGAGTCATTTTTTGTGCTACTCTATTAAAACCTGCACCTTCTGGTTAGGAAGCACTTTCACTACATCAAATGTCGACACCTATGTTATTTCACTATGATTCACACACTTCCTCTTCCTCATAAGATCTCAAGCTGCTGTCTGGTGTCACTCTATTGAGCAACACGAAACGCAGAGACAAACGCAGCTACACCCGAGAGAAGGTAAAGAAGAGAGAAACTTTATTTTGGTTTTCTCATTATATAGGGTTTTGGAAACGATTATCGATTGGAAGGTGAAGCTACCACCTCTCCAACGACACTGGTTAATGACAAAGTCTATTAAACTTTTTTCTTCTCAGGAGAAGGAATGAAAAACAAAAAGACAGTTAGAAAAGCATGTGCATGTTTACAAAAAACAGCGTGAGAAACTCTATCACAAAAATAAAAACATCAAAAAGCTAAAAAGTAAGAGTGACAGTCTGGTTTCTTGGGGGAACTGCTTCAAAAACAGCAAGAAAGGATCCTTTGGGAATGCTTCCTGCTGGGTATAGCTCAGCAGGTAGAGCTTCCAACACCAAAACAGCAGTGTCCAATCTTTTATCCATGCCACTGTTTAGAGGACAACAGTTCCCAGTATTGGAATTTGCCATTTTTTCAGAATTCCAGCCGCTCACTTGTGAGACAGGAGCAGTAGAAAATGATTGAAGTGACCAGTCACAGTGGGTGGTGACCAACAGGCAGTGAGAGAAAAAGATACAAACTCCACAAAGCACAGGAGTGGTTACATCTGCTGGTTTTATTCCCAGTTATACATCATTTATACGTTGTGCAGAGACCCCACAAAGCTCATGTGCTGATCGTTATCAAGTTATCATCTAAAGTTGTTTAAAATCTTCCAGATCAGTCAGGTGCAGAGCAATCATAATAGTGCAACACAGGAAAATGATCTGTAATCTGTGCCCTGCCAGCTTGATGTCCCACTTGAGGAACAACTCAGAAAGGGATTGGCAGGCCTATAGGAAAACCTTTTTAGTAGGTCTACACATGGACCTTTTTTTTTTTTTTGCCTTGATTCCTTTTTCACTGTGTAAGATTACTGCAACAGCTATGTTGCTTCTGAAACTAAGTCTGCAGCACAGAACCACCTTTGCAGCTGGCAGTAATGCATGAGTGGTGAGGTGAGGTGTTTAAAGCCCCATGCTGAACTGAAGGGGAAAGCTTCACTCAACTTTAGTGGGTGTTATTTGAGCTGTACAATTGTTTGGTTTGGAAAGCAAGATATTATTATCATTAAAGGACATAAGAAAGGTGATATATGCCCATAAAACAGATTTTGCAGCCACCACAGTAACTTTCTTTTAAACTAATGAGAGGGTTGTTTGTTAAACATTATTACACACAGAGTGTGTATATGTTTGTTAAACATTATTACACACAGAGCAAAACCTGATCCTTTAAAATAACACTGAAGTAGCAGAAGGAGAAAGTATTCACTATAAGCAGAAGGCTTTTCAAATTTCACTTCACAGATTGAAATGACAGAGTGTAGAGAGCAAAATGATTTTTAAGACATTGAGGTTTTGATCATTTATATAAGAGTCCAGTGGGTTTTACTCGTTCTTGTACTACTTCTCTGCTCCAGAGACACAAGGAAATTATAAAGTTGGACACCAGACTGGAAGATTTCTTGCCACAGTGACAGTCCAGCTGCACACAGAAGGTTTGAGTGAGCTACTGAGAAGACAGAGATGATAAAAGGTATCTAGCAAGAAGTTGCTAACTTATCTCTGCAGACAAGATATTTCTGTGAGTAAACAAGCAAAAGCTTTACAGTTATTGGAAATACCTGTGAACAGACAGACCTAGTACATCTGTAGATACATTGGTAGAGTTATAAAGTTGATTTCTGAAGCTCTCCCAGATCCTACATTGAGTACAATGTGTACTTGTGTAGATGTACCTTTTTATGTTAGGCAGTGAAAGTGCTTGGCCCTGTGGATTGAAGCAAGCTCATTTTCTCATGAGGTTTTTATGCTGCTCTAGGATGGTTTGAACCTTTGGTTTCCGTTAATCTTAACTGGATTTATATCACAGCTGAATGTCAATAGGCTAAATGATCCTTGAACTTTATTAGTCATCTAAAATTGGAGCTTCTTGACACTTTATTTGTGTGTATATCTATATGTATATATATATATATATCTCACTGATGGGATGTGAACCGTGCTTAGCTAATAGAGCAGCTTCTGCCTGGCATTTTGGTGATGATTGTGAGAGCTGAAGGCAGGGAAGGAGAGGGATATTATTGCCCAGATGGTTATTTTTGAGGAGTAATCATCTGAAAAGAATTAAATTACCCATGTAAGCAAAATATTGATCAGTAGTAATCACTTGTCCTTCCAACAGGCAGGTATCAGTACCTGGTGGACTGTGCGTGGGATTCAGTGGAAGTTCCACATCAGAGGAATTGGGGAGAAGAAACAGGCCCCCCAAATTTGGGGTGTCTATTTTCATCCTGCATGGAAGGAGATTTCTGCCTTCAGCCATTCAGCTGTGTCCAACTCCCAGACTGAAAGGATCTGTGTAATGAATGCAAAGTGGGCAGATTTTGCTAAGTTAGAAAAGAGTGCCCAGAGAGTGCTTGTCTGGGAGTTACACTTGTGTGTGAGTTGTTCCTGCGTAAGGGTTAAGAGGCAGGCTGTGTAGTCAGTGTGAGGCAAATGTCACTGTTTTAAAAAATCAATTATCTGCAACTATAAGGCCTAGCCTAACAGTACCTTTGCAGTATGCAGAGCTTCCCCAGGCAGCACAGCTATTTTTATTAGTAATCTCCCCTCCTCCAGCTCTCTGTACAGAGCTAGGTTTAGAGTCAGCAAAATTACTTGGAACCAGCTCATTTTATCCCCAACAGCCCAACCAAGCACAATTAAACTCTATTACCATACATTAGGCTTTAAAGGGGTTCCTTCAGTGCAGTGGATAAAAGGCTTTAAGGAGAGACAGAGAGGCAAAGGGGAAGGCAAACATTCCACGTGTAACAGGTTAAAGTCCTCCTCCACGTCTGTCCACTGACTTCAGTTGGCCAGGGATGAATACAGACAATTCAATATTTAACAATCAGCAGCTCTGCTTAGTCGGCAAGAAAAGAAACAATTTAAGGTCCAGAGCCTTCCCTGTGCTCCTTCTGCCTTCCTGAATCTCCACTCAGTTGCAGCAGCTCTCTCCTAACAGAAATGACACTCCGCAGGGTTGGCTCTTGGATATTTTCTGCTGTGGTGCAAGATTACTCCTCATGGTTTTATGGGGCAGCAGCAGACTTTAATAGTCACCTGAGACAATTATTCAGATACTGTATTGTGCAGTCAGATTGCTTTTGAACAGCTGCAGAAATACTTAGCAGAAACACAGTCCCTAAAGCCCTGGGATGGGAAATAAAAACAAACAAGCCACAGTAGCAAGACAAGAGTCTGGTTCTTACTGCATTTTTAGCTTGTAGAAAAAAGGAGTTGTGTAATTGATTTAAAAGTTAATTGGGACAGGGACCATTTTTCATTTAGTGGTCCCTGTAATGCCCAGTAATAATAGGCTACAAGTACACACTCAGTCACTAGTCAAACATAAATCCTCTTTGGACAGTGTTGTGATCCAGTGTATGGTTCTTTGCCAGGCAATTCTCATTAAAAAGATAAAAAGGTGATAAGATAGCAATTATTCTCTTCAATAGTGATGATCTTTGGTGCAATCCTGTTTACAAATAACACCACAAAATCATACATTCCTCTGGTAAATATGGGCAATTTCCTTTCTCAAAGCTTCAGCCTTGCTATTCTGAAGAATACCATGCCTTAACAAAACTACCATTTATATTTTTTTCCCCTCCAAGCCACTATAACCAGTGTTTCTCTGTTACACTCTGCTGCAACTAATTCATTTCCTTGCCATTGCAATTCTGACTAGTCCTGGTGAAAATCTTCTGGCTGTTACAACACATTGTGCCTTAGCTTGTTGCTCTCTGTTGTTTTAAGTCTCAAAATACAAAGGGATTTTCAGCTGCACTGTCAATTTTGCTTGAATAAAGAGTGCTCATAAATACCTAAAATTTTATGGAATCTCTTAACAGATATCTGGTCATCAAAACCTGCCTCCAGCTCAGGACTCAGGAGGATCTGAAGTACAGCAGGGGAAGAGGAGTACACTTACTTAGTTTAGACTCTGAGAGGCTCCCTGTTTATTTTTAATTCAGCTGGGCAGTTGTTGGGGGCTCAGTGGGCTCTGCTAACCCACTCCTCTGCTGGATCATAACTGCTTTTCTCTTAAGACACACTTTGAATATATCCTCACCATTTTGTCCCAGGATGGCCATGCAGGCAAAGTCAAGCTGGGACAATGTTTTGTACAAAATACATCTGTTGGGAATTTAGTGGCTGAAAGACTGCTTGTTCACTTTTTACTCATGTGTGCTTCAGTGAAGTTGCTCTTGATTTATAGCTGGATCAGCAAAATCAGAATCAGACCCTTGCTGCTCATTTCTGTGGGAGCAGGACTGGGCCTCCTGTGCTCTTGTGCTCATTATATATCTCAGCACCAAGTCTCTCAGCTTTGATTCATAGAGCTCTCTTTAATTTGGTACATGCTGCCTTCCAGACTAGATCACATAGCAGCAGGATAACAATCCTCAGGAGAGCATTTCAGTTTGAGAAATTCATGAAGAGGGTGACTTTGCTGCTTACCTTCAATGACACTTGTGGAATAGGAAAGAGAAGAGTGAATGAAATGGAATTGCCAGCCTGTTTCCAAATGTATGCTCTGTTATACAGCAGATGACAAATAGCATCCTCAATAATATCATTCTGGGAGCTGTGCAAGTTTTTGTTGGGTTGTTGTTTTTTTCTTCACTATAATCTGTCTTTTCACACTTAGGCCAGGTTTTTCTTACCTGTGTGCACTGCACACAGGAGCTCTGAAATACTTCCTTGTGCCCTTCTGCAGGGGAGGCCTCCACAGGCTTCACCTTGCCTGGGGTGAAGGCAAGCAGGAGAAACAGAGCTTCTTTTTTACCATGCAGCAGGGAAAGACCTTGAATTCACCCCTTTTCTATTCCCATCTCCAGCACTCTGACAAGGAGTGTTGAATTCAGAGTTGGAGAGAAGTCATCACAGTGTGAGATGTTACAGATCTGAGGCAGGTCACTCCCTCGTGGCACAAAACGTGCTGCTTTTCTGAGCCCTGAAAAGCCATGTCTGTGCCTCCTTACATGGGCAAAGCAGTAACCTTGCCTTCTTCCAGCAGGAATGAGCCACTTTCCTGCAGGAGAAGGCATTTTACTATATATTTGGGTGTACTGAAGCTGAGGGGAAAATGTGTCCTTGACAGTAGCTCTAGTGAATCATCAATATATGCATATGTAAAGAATGAGTGTAGGAGCTGTGCAGCAAGAGAGAATGAGAAAGGATTCCTAAAAGAAAAGTGTCTTCCCACTTTAAGAACAGCAGGATTTTTCTCCTTTCTTTGGAAGATTGGCTTCTCACCCTGGTAGCTGCATCGAGACTATTTGGAATTGAGCTCCTGGTGCTTTTCACCCTATCCTGATTTCCACACAGGTGCCTCCTTGCAAAAGGCAAGGTTGGCCTCCAATGATAGCATTAACTGCCTTCATACAAGAAAAATTACTTTCTTGTGAAGAAGAATGAAGGATTTTCATGGTATTACAGGTTGCAGAGAGTTGGAGATATGTTCTTGACTGTATCCCAAGAAAAGATCAAAGCAAAGATCCCTGACACGCCACCTCCTCCCAGTCCATGTCACACTGCCCTGCCAAAAGTGTCCCAGAGTATGCAGATCACTACCTGACCTCAACGATGACCTGAATGATCTACAAGAAGAAGTGAGAGAAGCCTTTGAAGAGAAAGCTTCAGATGAAGGATGGAAGCCAAGTTCTGTCTTTTCCTTGTGCTGGAGCTGACTGTTCCTCCTGGGCAAGACTGCAGGACTTGCCCCTTAACTTTATCATGTACTTCATTAACTTTTAACAGAGTTAAGTGGTTATCCTTGGTTTGGAAGTGTAGAGTTTTTCCATCTTTTTATCATTTTTTTCCAGCTGTTAACATTGCACTGCATGATACACTCAGGCACGTCATTGCCTTCCCAGTCCAGAGCAGCCAAAACAAAGAGCTGCTCAGCCCCTTTGGCTGCATAGCCTTCCAATCCAAGGGCAAATTCCAGCCCCATATTCTTCGATTTTATATATGTTCACCAATACATTTCATTCATGTTTTCTTTAAAACTTTCGTGAAGTTACTTCAGTCGTTTAATTCTGAAATTTCAGGTGCACCATCTGGTTTTTAGCCCCTGAAAAGCCTCTCTGAAACTGTGCCCCCTCTATTTTTGAAACCAGTTCAGGGACTCTTATCACTCATTCTTCCCACTCAGTATTCCCTCTACTCTTCCCCTGACAAGGCAGATAAATTGATATTAATGCTACATAAGGGAGGTCAAGGGCACATTAGAGTGGCCTGATTTGCCTGAATGCAGTCTTTCTGCTACTGGCCTTCCACAGAAGGTGCTGTTAAAATCTGTGGACATTCCATTAATTCCACGAGGAGGAGTGCAAGTTTCCTTCCTCCACGAAATTTTGTTGAATAAAGAAGCCACCTACAAAGTTTCATGACCTTTTACAATACGTTCAGAAACACCTAAAATATAGCTATTGCTTAATGAGCTATACCAACTTGAATTCAACTTTTTTGAATACTGTTCTTGCAAGAAATAAATGCAGTTGATTTGTTTCTTCCACTGCAATAGACCCAATCCAAGTCCTATGAAACCCAACAGATTTTTTCTTCTCATTTTTAGGACATGGCTCACATCCAGCTTCAGTGACACACAGGGATTTCACTCATTCTCACAGTATTGAAAAATAACTGCAGTCATAAGTAGTGGCACCTCCTTTAAACCTGAATTTTCTTGGTGATGAAGAGGATTAAGAGTAGATGTTGAATGATTATGGCCTCTCTGCAGTTCACCTCTCACAAGTGCAGAAAGCAACAGCAATGGCATCTATTTTCTAAAAATTTTACCCTGCAACAGCTGGAGATAACTTATCAGAATAAACACTGATGGGCCAAAGTTTCCAGCTAGTTTAGTCCGTGCCAGCCTGTAAATTTAGCACCTCTGATAAAGCAGTGAACTTGATTTTTCACTTCTGCACTTCTGTGCAATAGTTTTAACAAAGAATAGTGGGTGGCTCCCTGTGCAAATTCCTTAGAGAATCAAAGTTCATTGTGTAGCACTGCAAGGAAGGAAAATAATATTGCATTGTATTGTACTGTATTGTATTGTAATGTCTTTCTATAGAATGAATGGCTAAACCAGAATTTCTACATTTCTCCAGAATGGTGGTAGCCAAAGGTGTTCTTAATGTTTTGTCAGTTTGATTTATGTATTGGAATGTTGGAGGTCTAAGACTGGTTGTAAAGAAACAAGTTTAATTTCTCTTTTTTTTTTTTTTTGGTGGTATCAATGCTCTAAGTGTAGCATGCTGTATTAAGATAATGTGAGTCCTGTTGTTTGATTTTTTTAACTGGAGCAGTAGCTACAGATTCCAGTTTAGCTACGTGCTTCAAAAGCATGAAATAAAAGTCAGACCTGTCACAAGACCTAAAAATGGATATATATGCCTAACTGTGCAATTGCATCGATGTCAGTAATGTGTACATTGCACAAAAATTTAGACATGACCATAACTCACTGCAACATTCAGGCTTATTGGAGCAGTAACAATTTTTTAATTTTAGTTTTTTCTACTCGTTGAACAAACAGTAGGAGAGGGTGGCAGGAAGATTCAAAAGTTACACCTGGCAAAGTCTGATTATGTATTGCACAACCTAGTGAAGATCCCTGTGACATTTGTGGAAATAGATGAAAGACACTGCAGAGGGATTTGGATAGAAGGAGTTGAAGTATTTATGGAAGCTGCCTGTGTTGGCCTTTTGGGGGCTGGGTGAGGTGGACTTTTCCCACAGTGCTTAAATTCTTCCTTGTAACCTGCAGGTGTTGGCTCACGTGTCACTCTATCGAGCAACACCAAACGCAGAGACAAACGCAGCCACACCCGAGAGAAGGCAAAGAAGAAGAAACTTTATTTAACATTATATAGAGTTTTGGAAACAACCATCAATTGGAAGGTGAAGTTACCACCTCTCCAGCCACACTGGTCAATAACAAAGTCCATCAAACTTTTTTCTTCCCAGGAGAAAGAATGAAAAACAGAAAGACAGTTAGAAAAACATGTGCATGTTTACAAAAAGCAGTGTGAGAAACTCCATCACAAGAATAAAAACATCAGAAGGCTGAAAAGTGAGAGTGACAGCTCATGCAACTCAACCTTGCTGATGCTTGTGATCACGTTGCAAGTTCTTTGATACTCCATGTTCTTCCTGAAATCCAAGTCCTTCAGGCAGGTGAATCTCTGAGAATTTCTCTTGGTGATCCTTGTGCTAGTAAGGGAGGAAGGAGTCAAAAAATGGGGTTGATTACAGCCCTAAAGGTCAAACAACAACACAAGCAACACTGAGAAACATAATCCTCATTCAGAAAGGGAAAATCCATTATAAATATTTTCACTTAAAGACTTTGCTCTTTCTGGACCTGATTTTTTTTTTTAAATATTGGTTTACTTCCTGAATCAGTTCCTTTGGTTTTAACTTGGGTCAAAGGTTTGGCAACTGTTTCCCCATATTTTTATTTTAATGAGACTATCCCTGACTTTTATATTGTCTATTAAAACAGTATTTAAAAACTGCAGAGTCTGCAAGGCCTACTGTTCTGGTCAGTACAGAGTACCTTCACATCACATTGCTCTTAATGGAAATTAATTGTATCATGCCTATAGACCTTGGAGCAGTTTTGCAGATATTAGATTCTTAGACATCTGTGATGTTTTATTATTGATTAAAGACCGAGAGGAGATCTCATGGTTTAAGACCTTGTAGTGGGATTTATGAATTAGTTCTTTTCCTATGTGACCCTTGGCAGGTCATTGAATCTGTCTTTCAGTTTCCCATCCGTGAAGCAGGGAATAATGATGATTTTCTACTGCTGCTCTTTGTCCATCATGCCTGCTTAAATAGTGCATTCTTTGGAGCAGGACTTGCTACTGGGTAGTGCAGAGAAATTTCATTCTCAGTTGAGATCTGCAGCTGTAATACAAATAATTAATATCAGCATTAAACAGTCAAAGGTATTACATCCAAGATGCATTTGGCCTGAGGCCTGCATAGTTCTTAAAATGATGGATTTTTAATTGATTATTTGGAATGAGACCTTTTCTCAGACTAGCTAAATCGCTTAAGACCCACGCACAGCAGCTATATTTAGAGGTGAGGAGGTGGCAGAGTAATTCTCAAAGTGCTCTGTTTCTAATAACCCAGGTGAGTGACAGTCTGGGAGTGCTGCCTCTTTTAAAGCAAACATGACTCACAGCCCCCAGGCTGCAAGCATGTGCAGGTTAGGAATTGTATTGAACTGTCCACATTCAAGGAGCAAGGAAAATGCAGCCAAACTCATAAACATTTAATTTAATAATTTCAGGTTAGTACAACAGGCTAGTCACACTAAAGGCTTAGCATCTCTAACAGCAAAATGCAAAAGAACTGTGCAAAACTGGGGCAAGGTTAAGGTAAGTCTGGAGTAAATAATATCTTCATCCCACAGCACATGTTGATGCTTTCAGAAAGCATTCTGCAGAAATTACATTTTTATAAGAATATCTCCAGAGCCCAAATCAAAGGCAAAATGAGAATGGTCTTCTTGATGCACAGATATTTCATTCTTGTTGAAATGGACACACACACACCACTGGCTGCTTCCGAGGCATTTCTTGTCCCAGGCAATTCCCAGCACCCATGAGTGGTCTCCCTGTCCCTCAGGGAGTGTACATGGTGAAATGACACCATGCCATTAGAAACTGCCAGGAGGGTGCACGGGAGGAGTGAGCACCACCCCATGGCTTTTCACATCTCTGATCAAAGCTAAAATAAGCTGCAAAACAGGGCAAAACTGGTTTCCCAGTGGGAGAAGAATATTCTGGCTTCTTGAAAGATGCTTTATGCCACTTGGGTTCCTGGAGACAATGGACCCAACAGATTCTTATTTTGTGTCTTAAGCTTGTCATTGACCTTGGCACCCAGCCACGTTGCAATGTTTCTTTTTCTGTGAGATTACCCAAGGCAAGCTCTTCTCTGGGAAACTGAGCATTGCCAGGAACTCCCACTGATGCAACCAATCTCTTTCATCACAAGCTGCAAAGTTAAAAGCACACTTTGGTTTTAAATGCCATAACAATTCTCAGCCAGGCTTTGGAATAGCTGCATCTCTGTTCCAGCAGATTCTCATTTAAGAAGTTAATGGCTGCATGAAAAATTAAGCTAGTTCTAACTACTTTTCTTCTGAAGGGAGTTCCACTAGAAATCAAACACGGTCCTTCTTCCCTCAATCATTGCCTCTTTTTTAATAGTTTAGTAGAAACACTAAGTTAATGTTTCATTCCCAAATATTTGCATTCAGTAAATGTGAAAATAGGTGGAAGACACAATGCAGAGGTTTTAGTTCTGAGTCTCCTCACCTCTTTTCTTCCTTTAGAGCAAACACAATATTGACTTTGTAGTTGCCTCCCAGTTCTGCTTCTGGGCACTGAACTCAGTGACAGGTGAGAGCAAGGCACAATATCTGCTTAACAGCCACTGCACACCCAGCTCTGCCGTGGCTCATGACAATTGCCCATGTCAAAAAGGCAGGTGATCATCACTCAGTGGTTTTGCACAGGGCTAGGAATCTCTGCCTTTTACAACATCTCCTTCATGGGGACCTGAAGGAACCTGACAGGTCTGAAAAATGAAGACCAGTACCATGTTGCAAGAATCTGGTAATGAAACCAAACACACAAACACACCCTCAACTCTGACCCACTTTTCTGGGTGGTGTCTCATTAATTCCTTTGCCTTTTTAAGATTTGTGGGTGTAAATAACTGAATAATACATTATATATACATCTTTCATCATTGTAAAGAGGCTGCCATGTTCTGAAGCTACCAGGGAGTGCTAGATAAAAGGTTCATCTGGTTCCTGGGGGTGTTGTACAAGCAAAGATCAACTTAATAAAAGCACAGGGAAGACTGAGAACCAGTAAGAACTGCAATGTGTAGTGCTTTGTGTAACATCTCTTAACTGGAAGTATTTGCATGGAAGTTATTGCCAAAGATTCAGATTTTGTTCTACTGTCAGAAGTTGCTTCATTTCCACAACTCTACAGTTAACTTCTTAGTTGAAGGAACCAAATTAACTACTCTTTGTCTCTGTCAGTTTAAGCTGCTCAGTTTATAGTTGCCAAATATCTGAAGCATGAAATTTAATGTATTTTCCTAACATTCGTTCTTCAAAATTAATAATTCTATAGATAATTTTCATTGTCTGCATAAATATCCAGTTCATTTTTGTACCTTGTCAAGTTCTTGGCTTCCAAGAGAAATTAATGGCAAAGTCCAATTATAAGCTAAGTAAAAAAAGTCTTGTTTTCTCAGGGTTGGATTTTATTCTTCCTAATGGCATTGAGCTGAATTTGTCTTCTGATTCTGTGTTATGAGACAGTGAGAAAATAAGCTCCCTATATCTTAGTTACTGATCCTCACTTTCAGGATTACCCTTTTTACAAAGGACAGTGTTATTATCCTCATTTAACTAAGGGACAACAGTTTCAAGGAGAGATGGAGTGATTAGCAGTTGAATCATACTTATGTTTCTGGCTAATATTCTCAGGTTTTTTCTTTCCTTAATGTTTGCTTCTATCACAAACTTCCAAGAAAGGCTTTCCATCTGCTTCCTGTGGCCCCCTCCACACTTTACCTGCCACAGTTAACCCTTTCTCTTCCAAGCACTCTGCCTCTGAAGTCCAACAGGAACAGTGAGAGGTCTCTATTGATTGCAAAATGCCTGTAATCAGGTCATGGGGAAGTGAGGTGTTAGAGTTTTCTTGATCATTTTTCTCTTCTGACTCAGCCTGGGAGGATGTGGCACCATTTCCAGATTGTTTCAGTCTCTCTGAGAGAGGATTAGGATTTAGTTTTGGTGGTTTATGTAGAAAAATTATAATATACATATTATAATTATGTACATATGTACATTACATATATATATTATGGATATATNCATGCATATAATACATGACCTTTTCTCCTAAACCCAGGATTCTTTTGGTGTGTGTTTATTCCCTTTATGATTCTACTTAGTGAGTGGTTGCCTTGAGTTGTAGGTTCTGTTTAGTACAAGATCCAACTTGCTTCATTTGTCTGCCTCCACGACACAGGACTTTATTGTTGAAATCATACCCCCTACAAGCCATTAGTCTAATCAGTCCAGCTCTTGAGGAAGCTGATAAATCAGCAATAATCTGGAGCCTGGGTTCCCTTCAAGGACCCTGTGTCAAAGGGCTGTGGTGTTCATGTGTTTCTGTGTAATGAGCTCTGCCCTGGAAGCACAGAGAAAATATGGCTTGGTAGCTGATGAATGTTTGAGATTCTTTCTCCTGAGCAGGACTGTGATCCTCCTGCATTTCAGTAAAATACTTACAAGCTAATTTAGTCAGTGTGTTGGTGGTGGTTAGATGGGGATGTTTGACCACTAAAAACTGAACTGGCAAGCTACATGCTCCTTTCTGCTTAAAGTCACTTAAGAGAAGGGGAAGTGATTATCTAGAGTGAGCTGTCAACCTTTATGCCAGCTTTCCTCCTGATATGATTTATAAAACAGCTAAGATAACCTCTGGGGGGGAGCTTTGCAATGGAAATAGCAAGTGATTTTTATTCTAATGAACATAACACTGTCACAAGTTTAAAGTTCAAATCTGAGGTACGAAGGTTGGGGGGAAACAAAGAGGCTGTAAAATATGAAGGTGACAGCATATGTGTTCCTTCTCTGCACAGTGTATGAAACAGGAGAAATAGGCAAACTTTATTTTTCTAATGAGGTTTAAAATATTTTTTCAGTCTTTATCAGGCAGAAGTTCCTCAATAGTGATTGTTTCTGGTGGCTGAGGTTTTTTTTCCTTCACAAGCTTCCTAATTAAGATGAGGCATTTTTCTCGTAGCACGTTGTGCTGTGCCCTTTGGTCCTTCAGCATTGCAAAATGTCCTGTCACAATTGGCACTCAGTAAATAACCCTTGGCTGGCAGCTGTGGCCAACAGGCAGAAGGCTGAATGGACTACAGGAGTTTAAACTGCTGGAGGAGGCTTGTCCTGACCAGCATTTAAAAACACCAAACAACAATTTATTGCAGAACTTATTTCATCCCATTCTGTTAAAAAGAAAAAAAAAAAAAAAAAAGGCATCAATTTCTGGGTATTTGACAGCTTTCATTGCTATCCAGCTTACTTCAGAACTACTTGAAAAATAAAATCAAACCCTTTTCTAGAAACTGTTACATGCAAAACAAAACCAACAACTAATTAGCAAGTTTATACATCAATGGCAGGTTAACCTACCCCTGAACTTACCCAGCATATTTCTTATGATGAGAGCTGTATGAATTCAATTTAGGCACTGAACCATAATGTCTGCAGGCTTGCTGAGGCTGATAACTTTTCACTTTCTAGTCAGTACCTTTCTGTCTCAAGGCTAGAGTTGCACTACATCCTTGTTATCAGCCAAAGTAGAAAGAATCAGCTGAGTAAAAACGGAGAGTGAACTGAAACTTTAACAAAGCTCTAAAAACGCCTAAATTCTGCTTATTAGCCTTACTACCTGAACACATCTCTCACCCTGAAACCCTGTATTAACAGGAAGCTCCCTTGTTGTAGCAGCTTTGGGGCACACTGCCTGGCTGGAATGAGGTGGTGGTGGCTCCTGGCATTCAGAATTTCCATGTTGGTCTTTTCCTCGGTGGCCCAGCCATCCCCAGCCAGGTGAGCAAGGGGACAACAGGCGTGTGGCAAACTCCTGCTCAGTGGAAACCTGGAACTTCTCAGTGGAAACTTGGAATTTCTTGTCACTCTATCGAGCAACACGAAACGCAGAGACAAACACAGCCACACCTGAGAGAAGGCAAAGAAGAGAGAAACTTTATTTTGGTTTTCACATTATATAGAGTTCTGGAAACGACCATCGATTGGAAGGTGAAGTTACATCCTCTCCAACCACACTGGTCAATGACAAAGTCCATCAAACCTTTCTCCTCCCAGGAGAAAGAATGAAAAACAAAAAGACAGTTAGAAAAACATGTGCATGTTTACAAAAGCAGTGTGAGAGACTCCATCACAAGAATGAAAACATCAGAAGGTTGAAGAGTGAGAGTGACAACTTCTCAGTGGGACATCAGTGGAATGATTATGACCTGGAAGAAGCAATATTGAATGTATCAGAAATAAATTTAAAAAAAAAAATCCTTCTGGTGGTTTGGTAAAGTTGGTGTGAGTTGTGCAGAAGTGTTCACAGCCAGGAGGAAAAGGTGCCACTGCCATGCACTTCCTGCCCTGCTGAACTTCCATCACTAGCAGAAATATTAATTTGATCCCCTTCTTTCTCTTTCTGTGTAAGTGCAAGCTGTACACTTACAAAAAAGCACTGAGTAGCCTGAAGACACAAGGAGTTAAAAAGAGAGGAAGTATAGCTGTGCTTTCCAAAGCTTTCAGCTCACTTTTCTGTTGTGAAAGAGAGAACAGAGTCTAAACTGCTTTCAAAAAAACCAAAAACATTCTTGGGCAGTATTTTCTTAAGCTTTGTCTGTTTAAGTAACTAACTGCTGGGACAGATGGTAGAGTAAAAAAAATTAATCTCCAGGAACCCCAAAATCGCCTTTGAATTTTTGAAAAAGAAGAAAAAGCAAAGGAAAATTAAGAGATCTTTTCATACTCCAGCTGTTCCCAGATGATAGACACTATCACACCATTGGGAAGTTTGTATTTACTTTGGGAACCTGACTGCATGAGGGACCTACCTGACACTTAGGGAGAAGTAGCCAGTGGCAAGTATTCTAAAAAGCTCCCACTGAGTGGGGACAATGCAGCTCAATTTTCTTCCCCTCATTAATGTCTCCTGAGATATGACCAGCACAGAGTTGGGTTAGGGAACAAAAGCTCAGTATCACAGCTTGCTAAAAAAAACCCAGGAAGTCACTAGGAGTTACTTCTTTCTTTTTCAGCAAAGTTCAAATTTCCGAAGGAGGAATAAAATCAGTAATTTCTGATACATCCAAAGCTTAGCATCACAAAAACTTTGAAGGTAATAGAAATCAGCAGCCTCTCTATTTTCCATTAGCAGGTGTCTGAAGCTTTGCTGAGACTCCTGTTGGCACAGAGAGATGCTAAATGCAGTATTTTGCCAATGTCACAGAGTGATTTATCTACGGAGTATAATTTTTTATGCAGCTGTTATACCTCAAGTGCTAAATAAGGCTTTGTCTGCACTCCAAAATTGTGCCACTTTAAATATACCGCTGTAATTAAAGTGCTACAACCCATTGGCTGTTGTTACAGCCCTGTAAAACATCATTCTGTCATGTACTTGTCCCTGTACAGCAAGTGGAGCAGGGTGATTTTGTACTGTATTGCACACTGAAGCTTTTTATTGATGTTACAGTTACATCTAAAAGAAAAAAAAAAAAAAAAGGCAACTAAAATGTTATGCTGGGAGAGGTCTTGAGTGTAGATCAAGTCTAAATCAGAAAGATTGTGAGCAGATTCAGGTACAAACTACATTTTTCTGTGGCCAGGGATAATGGTAGCACATTATAGTCTGCATTAAATACCATTAACAATGACAAGAGTGTGGCAAAAACATTTCACCAAGACAGGAAAACACAAAGTTTGTGGCAGTAGTATCAGCAGCCTCACCAATGAGCACAGAAGGATTTCTTAGCATCCAGCTCATGTGCAGAATTAAGATCATTTTATGTTTTCTATCAGTCACACTGTCACCATCTTACAAAGTCAGTCCTGAGAACTGAAGTCTGGGCTGTGGTAAAAAATTGCCAAATATCTTGCAATACTTAGAGTACAGTATTTGTTTTCTGATTTCAAATAAGCAGTGGAAAACTATTTTTGCCAAGGGTTTCCAATAAAGATTGCAGCTGGGTAAAGTTTATTTTAATGTCCGATTTCAAAAAATCAGATTCACTTAAATTAATTGCCTTTTTGCAAGGCAGATCAATTTAGAGACTATCTGGCTGGAAAATTTCTGTGGGTTATTCTCCCAGCAAGACAAATATCAACATAGTGTTCAGTATTGTGACAGAAAGGCTTTAAATGGTGTGCCCCTTATGTAAAGCCCATGTTCTGATCGTCACACTGTTGGATATTTTGAAAAGGCTTCTTTTTCTTCCCCTCTCCTATGTAAAATTTGTAGTGGCTTTGATTCATCCTTATGAAAGTGGAGTCATTATTTAGGATCTTAGTTTTTCCTCTCACCTTATTCAGGATTCTTCATTTCTATATTTGGCCCCAGTGTTAATTTGCAAGGGAGCCACAGTTTCTCTGTACCAGAACTGACCCATCTCTAGCGTGGCAAACAACATTCCTTGCCTATTTGACAGAAACGTGCCAGACTTAATTAGCAGCAGACAATGTTTTCAGAAGTGACTGGTTGGAGACATCCTGTGAAAATTGACGCTCTAAAAGACTATCAGGTTGAGCCTCTGGATACACATTCACACTGAAAATTCACAAATTACTTGGAAAACAGTTGGTGCACTGGTAAGATGCATTTTAAACACATTAGTGCATATCACAGCAAATATATTAATGGTTGCTTTCATGCACATGTTTTGAAACCTAATTCTTTCCCTTGTTTAATGCCAAAGACTTGAACCCCTGCCTGCTCTTCATTAATGTATTCCATTTTGTCTAGCACAGAAGGGCAAACTCTGCCCATCCCACCTGCAAAATCCAGAGGTGAAACATTCTAGGGACCATGAGAAGAAAAAATTTTAAAACTTGGACTTTAAGCTTAGATCTGCTCAGGATTTTACAACTCCATCAGGATTTTACAGCTCCATGAAAGCGTGCTTGTGTGGCTGCCAAAATCCTTCACAGTGAAAAATATGTTTTGTGATTTCTTCACCAAACTGGACGCAGCAGCCACTCGCAGAGCACACACAGGTGCTATACAGCTGTTCATGATGGATCTCCTGCTTGCTGGCCTGATTTCCACTGCTGTTAACTCAACACAACGCTGTAAACCTCTCTGGCTGATTAGAAAACATTCCTCTGAAGTATGTGAACAAACATGAGCTACGAGCACTGTGCTGGAGATTATCTTATAAATGTAACATCTCTGCAGTGGGACAATATGACTCTGCTGGTTTTTTTCTTCTGACAGCTGCCTGGATTTTAACAGTTAGTTGCAATCACATTAAACATCACCCTGCCATTTTTTTTTTTTAGCAGGAAGCATGATTCTTTTCTCTTGGAAGGAGCCAGACCAATTTGTGTGCTCTATCATCCATAAGCAACTCCAAGAACTGGTCTGAATTCAGTGTTTATTTTCAGGTAGAGCAGTGTGATAATCTGAGAGACACAAACTCACTGGAATGGCAACTTGAAATTGTGAAAAGACACTGGAACCAGAGGTGTCTTCCTCATCCCTTGAAACAATTTTCAAACTTGAACTTTTCTGTTAAAACTTGAGGTCTTCTCTCTGAAACTGATGACTATTCTCTCTGAATTGATGCCCACTGTTCCACATGGAGAAAGGCAAACATTCTGGTGACATGGCTGCACCACTCTGAAACACTGCAGCCCCTGCGGTCTCCTGTTGCATGAACATATTATAAGTTTTTCTGCATGTAGGCTTGCAGAAAAATTCTTTCTATGGGAAAGCATCTTTTTACTGCCTTTTTACTCTGTAGAAGTTTTTATAAACAAATCTCTGAGCTGTGTTCAAGGACAGAGATGGTTTCTCTGCCTGTCTCCTGATAATAGGAGATGGGGGTTTTTCTTCCTTTCAGCCTATGAGGTGAAAAGTTGTTATCTCTGATTGTGTAAGCTATTCTGGCATTCCTTGGACGGAGCTGGAAGCAGCAGCTTCAGATTGCTCTGGACTGGGCAGATAACAGCCCAATTCTTTGAATTATAAAGTCATGTTAATAAATCATATTTAACCTTCTGATATTATTGTCAAAAGTCCCTTGTCAATGCACAGACCACAGCAATAGCCTCCTTGTGCATCACTTGGATATTTTGAAAAGGCTTCTTTCAAAATGTAGGCTTCTCCTTCACCATTCCAGCTCAGCCAGGGGAGCTGGGTGAGGAAATCAGGGTGTCCTTGTGGTGTTTTTTTTCCTGCCAGATCCTAGTGTGATAGCCAAAACTTGGTTTGCATTCCTCCACCTCCATCTCTTCTGCCACAAATACAATTACTTGATGTTTGTCTCACTAAGAGATTTCGTATCTAAGAGCTTCAAAAAGTCTGTCAAGGAGAAAGCAATAGTGAGAAAAGCTGAGAAGCTCAAATGTAGGTTTAGGTCAATGTGCATTATGAATGTGGCAAAACTACTGATGTACAAACACTTAATGTATCTAACTGTAAAATGTGAGCACCTAATACCAAATTTATTTCGCTATTATTCCCTTTCTTTCTTTTTGAGTTTAGGCTTTCTTCCTGTAACAGTGTCAATTATTTTTCAATAGTGTCTCGCATCCCATTCTTTCTCATCTCTTTTTCAGTACCACCCTTTTCTCTGCTAAATCATCAAAGATATTTTTGTTCTTTTATTGTGGCAGAGTCTGTAAACACGACCTTAGAAAGAGAATTTCTAAGTGCCAGCATTTGTGATGCATTTGCACTAAAAGCTTTGAATTGCTGTCTTTGATAACGCTATTTGGTCTGATTATATTGTTTTGGAATCACACATTCAGGTGCACCTCTCTAAAAAAAAAAAAAAAAAAAAGGAATTTTTCAAAATGTAGTATATTGCATGTCTCAAAATGGAGGAGGATTATTTTTAAACTCAGTGTATTCCATGTAAACAATTGTATTTCTGTCCTGAAATTCACACACCAGCACTTAAATTTAAAGTCCAATGTTTACAAACCAATAACTCCGAATCTTAAAGATGTATCAAATATAAATAAAGGTAATAATTATTCTAGTTCTATTTCTCTTAAATTGCTTCCATGCTTTCAGAACTGCCTGGGCAGATGTTGCAGACATCTCTTGTATTTGCACATGACAAGTATTCTATGTGAGGACTGAACAGCAGGTGGAAGAGCCACTGATGGCTGTAGTGTGATTTTTAAGTGGAAACTGAAAACAGCATTTCCAAATGCAAATTCAGATCTCATAGAGTGCAATCCAAGTGGGAGTAACTGTGCTTGGGGACATTCAGTGATGTCTTTAAAGAGCCAAATCCAGTTAGCAAAAGGTGTATTCACATCATCAAACAGCAGAAGCCCAGAGGTGCAGCCTCTCAAGTTAGGTGATGTGTTGTTATCAGCGTTTGAGGCATGGGAAAACCTCCCCTTCCTTCATAAACCTCTGCAGCTGGAAACGTCCCAGCACCCACCCACTCCATCGGTGGAAAGGATTGTGCGAGCCTTCTGCCATCTGTTTTGGTCCAAATCAGCCAGGTCTAGCAGTACATGGCGTTGAAAAAGTTAATCTGGAGTATTTCAGTTGAAGCTAATTTTGAATCAGTTCTGCTGTACGTATCCCCAGATTAGGAGTGTAACTTCAGTTTCACTCGTTTTAGCAAATTGCTGAAAATAAAGAACATTGTACCTGGAAGGATCACCTCTCTTAACCTGCTGACCATGCTGACACCTGTCATGAAGACCAAAAACTCGATTAAAAATCAGTTTTAATGAGAAAATATTGGCCATTACAAGAGAAACATTTTAAATTCTGCCAGTTTCCCCCTCAATCAAGCCACACAAGGCACTGTAGACAAGGTCTGTAGTGACTCTCACAGCTCTCAGCTTGTGGACTTTCAAGTTTGCAGATGGATAAATAAAATTATGTTATACCTCTTTCTGTACTAGTTTACAAGGCAGAAATGTGTATGAACATATAAGGGAAATAAAAAAAGTTTCAAGAGGACTGTCTGAAACTCCCTGCTATCAACTTTTATGTGATCATCTGTGTATGAGAATTTTATATGGGCAGACAATCTGGGGTTCGTACGAGCATTGACACATCCCATGCAAATTTGTGAGATTCCAGCTATTATTTCGTGGATAAAACTGAAAACTTTGAGGTAATGCTTTTCCCTTTGTAAAAGGATGCTCTGCTGGGTCCAGCATTCAGCTCTCATTTTCTACCATTGGGCCAAAACTGTGCTTTTCTCAGACAGTGCTTTCTCTCTCCTGCCTGGTTTTTCCAGAATTTCATTTTTCCAAATTTTTAATTTGGAAATTAAAAATTCGTAAATTTTTTCCAAATTTTACAGAATTTCCCTTCTGTAGACATAATTAACTATTCACTGACATGGAACCTTGCATTTGCCCCTTCCCAAATTCCAGGAGAGCAGCCCTAATCTCTAGGTTAACAAAGTCAGGTCCTGTAGAGCTCACAAAGCTTGACATAAAGTGAAGCTCCAGCAGGAGAGATTAAAAGAGAACCTGGGCACTGCAGTGGTTGGAAATCTCTTCACTGAGCTGGGAGATCTGCTCTCAATCCCCTGTTCTGATGAAGATTTGCTTCTAAAAAAGATGCTGACACCTTTTCCTGGCTTCTCTGAAACCAGTTCTGTTGGATCAGGGATAAATTTAGAGCAGAAACTCCACCACTGCATGGTACTTTTATATGTATTTTAGAATACTAACCACAGTCTACTAAATGGACTTGAATATAAATGAACTGTCACTGTGGGAGAATAGTTGAAATCATCTTGGATGTACAGATAATATTGTCTCAAATGTGAACTCTGCTTTAGAATCTCATTTCTGCCTCTACCTAAAAATCTATATGTCAAAAGAAAATATCCTGGGTGCCATCTACAAACTATAACATGACACAAAAAAGCCATCTTTCTATATGATAGAGCTACTTCTAATTTTCCCATTAGACCAAACGACACCATAAAGAATATCTGCCAACAACATGATATAAAACCAAACCATGCATCATGAAAAATAATTGCAATTCAATTACTCCTAAATTATAAAACCGTCAGCTAGGTGCAATAAAGACAAAAGCCTTAGAACATATGATAAACTGCTTAGCATAGATAATTATATATGTTTGAACAAAATCCCCAAAATAAAACATGTGCGGTGTGAAGGAACAGGGTAATCATGCCAAAATAATTCTCATTTATAGTAAAGCTTTGAGGATCAGCAATCTGAAAACCATCTCCCTGAAAAAAAAAATTCTCAAAATAAATTAGCACTCATAGAGTGTAAAGCAAATTTCTCACTCAGAGAGGTCATGCTCAGCAACTGGGCAAGAAACTTTTTTCTTCTATCATCTTGCTTAGAGTCTACTTTGCCAAAGTATTTAGTTTGCCAGAGGTTCCTTCCAGCCTCAACTATATATATATATAGAGAGAGAGAGAGTTATGAAAATATATATAGTTATAAATATATATATAGTTAAATTACCAGAGGTTCCTTCCAGCCTCAACTATATATATATATAGTTATAAATGT
>VXAX01005676.1:53321-81302 GCA_013399835.1 Leptocoma aspasia
ACTGCCATATTCTGTCACAGTTCCGAGTACTGAGATTACAGTGCCAGGCAGTGCAGAAATCACTAAAATAATTGTCTGAGGTAATTTCAATAAAAGTTTGTTGAACATCCTATTCACCTGTGAAATAGGAATTAACACATTGTCCGACGTGACACCTAAAGATGAAAAAAAGGGACCAAAAAAAAAAAACCCAAACCCAAAAAAATTAATAGAAAAAGATGAAGTTCACCCTAGAAGCTAAATGGTTATTATTTTTTAAGCTATGAACCTTTTGCTCTGCATTTCTTCTGTCTTTTAAATTGCAGTCCTCAAGTCAGTGGTCATCGAGCCAGCTTCTCAAACCGTGCAAGTTAATGGGACTCCTGGAGCTAACTAGAAAGATTTGACCCACGTAATTTTTTATTTACAAATGTCAAAATTCTTGTGTTGCATTGTCAGCCTTGTCCATGTCAATCATGTTTCCACCCCAGATATTTAGCAGGAACGACAGCCACTGCTATGATGATGGGTAACACATCTCACACGCTCTTTAAAAGAGTAAGAGTAAAAAAAAACTTGCTAAAAAATTAGAGAGACTGACCTTTCTAGAACACAATCAGAGGTCTAAAGCCACTACTACCTTTTAGAACTGTTGTGCTGGACACTGAAGTTCTGCCTCTTCAATTTCAGTAAATTACCTCTACAGTGAAAACACTGACAATTATCCCTTGTCAGAGAAAATTAGTAGAAAATTTCAGTTCCAACCTGTCCAGCTTAATTCACTTGCCTAATGTTAATTAGGCAGGTTCCAGTATGAGAAGAAACAACCTTTAACCTGGGGTGGTAGGGCACCAAATAGCAACTCTTTTATTAACAGCCAGACCTCGAGTGGGCTGACACTGCCATGTGAGAACAAGTATTTTCATAAACCTCTCTCCAAGATGTGACTGCCACATTTTCAGATCTTTAAAGAAGATTTGTTTAAAAAAAACCACGCCAAGTCCTTACTGGCAGACAGAAGTACTGCCAGAAGGGCTGGATTTTGAAATAGCTGTTATTTCGTGTGTCCAGTTTCTAGGAGCTTCAGTATATATAAAGCTCTACATATGTTAATGCAAATAATAGAGGTTTTTCATCAGGCTTTATGCAGTTCTATTACCTTGTGTAAAAACAAGTAAGAAGAAGCCAATTGAATGCCAGATGATTCAGCTAGAATTCACTAGAAAACATGTCAAGTAAATAGACTGACCACCTATAATTGCTGCAGAAGTGATTCAAAAAGTCAATCAATAAAGATCCTATTGTCACATGAAGCTGCACATTCTCTTAGCATTAAACATGTTAATCATGCACTGATTGATCTGTGACTGGCACCACCACACCCTTATTGATCACATGCAAAGGCAATTCAAAAGTAATCACAAAATCACCCGATTCCTGCTTTCTGGGGCACTTATAAGGCTCAGGGAATTATGTCCTTTTCCCAGCTTGTAACCCCAAATTTGGGTAAATGAAACCACTTGAGGACTAGGAGCCATCCCAGCTAGGAGCCTTGCTCTCTGTGCTGGTTGCCATGATGTGATTCACTGTGAGCTGCTAGCACCCACAAGAACAGGTAAACTTGGCACCCTAAAGGAAAACAGAGTATTTTACATTCAAATGTAAAATGTCAAACATATTTGTCCTTATGTTTTCTATTTAATGTTAAGATACAGTTGTATTTGTTTAAAGAAAAAGGAAAAATTATTTTCTTTGTGAACTCTTAGATAAAACATGAAGATGTTCTGTTCATGCAACAGAAGATATGTGCACCTCTGAGTTAAAATACTTTTCTCTGTCCTGTTCCAATTTGAGATTGGCTTCTTTAGGCATCGATGAAGAAACCAAGCTGAATTTTACTTTTGACTTCTCTGGCTGGTTTGCTCAAAAGAGTATTGTTTTAGCTATCATGGATCAGAAAACAGAAGTAGTTCTTGGCACAGTATATGTCAGAGCTCTTTTCATCCCCAATTGAATGTCTGTGAAAATTTTGAGATTTTTGCTTTTTTGCCATCTGAGCTCTTGCTTTAGACTTGTAATAGGTTAAAAACATATTTTTACTACTACTATTACTACTTGGGTTTAAGCTTCAGAGTTTTTAGGCTCTGTGTTTGAATCCTGGTTGCTATTTTCTCTTTAGGTAATCTTGGAATCTTTATCCACACTGGTTATATACTATTGTGCTTCTGTTTTGTGATGCACTAGTTCTCATATTCTAAATAGATCTGAAGAGGCCAAATTTGAGTAGTTATAAGGACAGATGGAATCAAAGAGCAGAACCCATGTCCCAAAAAATGCCATCAGAAACACTGAGAGCTCTGTTTAGAGAAGCTGCCCTGACTTTCCATTTCCCTGTGACATGTACAGGCATTTATTTGCACAAGATAGATGTGGGATGCTTCCATTTGTAGGTGGGAGCATTTTGAACGGGTGTTAGTGACCTTAACGAGCTCCACAAAACGGAGAAGCTTACCTGGGAAATCAGCAGACTTTGCTGTGGATAAAGTAGCAGGAACATTATAAAGCACTGTGAGGTTGGCTCTTCCTAATTCCCTTTCAAGGCTCTAATAGCTTTTGTTTGATATGAAATAACATTGCCTGTGCCCCTGCCCCTTCTGGTGCATTGTAGCCACAGGGCAGAATTTGCCTTAAGGAACAGCTGTGGGCTAGGCTGCTTCTAGGTTGCTCTTTTTTTCTTTTGATAATAAATTCAACTTACTTTACTTTAAATTTTGTTTTTCTAACTTAAATCTAGTAGCATTACTTATTTTTATAATTACCTTTATCTGAATTTCAACCAGAAATAGGAATAAATAGTACAATCATTTGATAATGTTAACCTTAAGAAAAAAAAAAATCCCTGTCTTTATCTACTTGCTGTTTTTCACTTGTTGCCTAATTAAAGTATTGGATGGTTTTAACCAAATCATTTTCTCAATCTGTTATTTGAATTCTGCTGAAAATGTTAGCTTTCATGTGTGTTTAAACCTTTATCTTTAACATGCAGATCGAGTTTAGCATACAGTATTGGATTCCCATAATTTAATAGGTAATATAATTCTGGGAAAAAAAAATCTCATTCACCCCGAAGTGAACTAATTAAATAAACTACTGAACTTCCTAGTGTTGCTATAGTCAGAAGCCAAAATGTTGATGTAGTTCTTTGATTATTTTGTTTTGGTTTGTTGGCTTGTTTTTTTTTTTTTTAATACTCTTGGATCAAAAGTGACAGGTGCCCTAAGAAATTGTAGTAGCAGAGTGTGGAATTCAAGGCAAGAGTCTTACCAGCCTGCTAATGACAGTGGAGGAGCACAGAGGGGTACCTGCAACTCAAGCTGATCCACTCAAAAAAAAGAAAAAGACAGGCATGCCTGATGCAGACAGAGGAGATATGCAGAAGAAGAGATTTTTGAACCACAAGGAGCAAGGAGCTGGGAGAAGCAGCCATGCCAGGGAGGTGCCTGAAGCTAAGAAGCTCCACCAGGCTGTGAGTGTGCTGGAGGTGCCTGAAGCCCAGAAGAAGCTCCACCAGGCTGTGAGTGTGCTGGAGGTGCCTGAAGCTCAGAAGAAGCTCCACCAGGCTGTGAGTGTGCTGGGGGTGCCTGAAGCCCAGAAGAAGCTCCACCAGGCTGTGAGTGTGCTGGGGGTGCCTGAAGCCCAGAAGAAGCTCCACCAGGCTGTGTGCGTGCTGCTGGTGGAGCTGTGCGAGCGCTTCACCTTCTTCGGCATCGTCTGCAACATGATCCTCTTCTGCACCCTCAAGCTGGGCTACCACAGCCACCAGGCTGCCATGGTCAACATGTGCTTCGTGGGCACCTCCACGCTGACCCCCGTGCTGCTGGGCTGGCTGGCAGAGTACCTGGTGGGCAGGATCAAGCTGGTGTGCATCTGCATGTTCCTGCACTTCCTAGGTGGGTGTGCTGGGCCACGAGGCGTGGGGGGGTGTGTTCTGTTCTGAGGAGGCTGCAGCCATCATTTAATGGGACTGCTACCAACATAGCCACATCCAAAAAGTTTCTGCCTCTCTGCTACCAACATAGCCACATCCAAAAAGTTCCTGCCTCTCTGCTACCAACATAGCCACATCCAAAAAGTTCCTGCCTCTCTGCTACCAACTTAGCCACATCCAATAAGTTACTGCCTCTCTGCTACCAACATAGCCACATCCAAAAAGTTCCTGCCTCTCTGCTACCAATATAGCCACACCCAAAAAGTTTCTGCCTCTCTGCTACCAATATAGCCACATCCAAAAAGTTCCTGCCTCTCTGCTACCAACATAGCCACATCCAAAAAGTTCCTGCCTCTCTGCTACCAACATAGCCACATCCAAAATGTTCCTGTCTCTCTGCAGAATCATGCCTCTCCCTCTTTACGCTTTTCTGTTGTTCATCTTTGATTTTCCATCTGTCTTTTCACACCTGCATAGAGCACACCTGCTCTAAAACAATCCAAGCCTTGCCCATCTGGTTCTAATTCCTTTCAGGTGACAATTTCCTCTCCATTCCAGGCACAGCACTGTTACCTGTGGTGTCATTCCCCTTTGAAGATGTGTATGTGGACAGACGACACATTCTCCTCACCCTGCCCAAAAGGGAGCAGAAAATCCTGTTCTACTTTGCACTCCTCACAGCCAGCCTGGGGACAGGAGGCATAAGAGCCATTGTGTGTCCACTGAGTGCCTACAGCCTCGAGGACTGTGGCCCAAAGGAGCTGCTTTCATTTTTCAACTGGTTGGTAATTTAATGTTGGCTAAATATATGTCAGGAGTGATAGAGTTTTGCTTTGGAATGCACAGCTGAAATTCAAAGATTCTGTGGATGGTGGGTATTGCCCTGGTCCGTGCATTGACAAAGGACTCTTGTCAATAATATCAGAAGGCTAAATATGATTTATTAAAATGTCTTCATAATGCAAAGATTTGGGCTATTATCTGCCCAGTCTGGAGCATCTGAAGCTGCTGCTTCCAGCTCTGTCCAAGGAATGCCAGAATAGCTTACACAATCAGAGATAACAACTTTTCACCTCATAGGCTGAAAGGAAGAAAACCCCCATCTCCTATGATCAGGAGACAGGCAGAGAAACCTCTGTCCTTGAAACACAGCTCAGAGATTTGTGTATAGAATCTTGTACAGAGTAAAAAACAGTAAAAGATGCTTTCCCATGGGAAGATTTTTTCTGCAGGCCTGCATGCAGAGAAACTTATAATATGTTCATGCAACAGGTGGATTTCATGTTTTGTTTTTAATGGCAAAACTTTGAGATTTTGGAAGAGTTTCCAAGAGTTAAAACTTTTCTGGAAACTTCCTTTTGCTAGTAGATGATAATCTATTTTGGCCTGCTACAGAAATGTTCAGTTAGAGTTTCCAGGATTAAACAGTTTGCCCAGATACTCAAAAGACTTGCTAACCTTTTTGCTGTTGGAACAACATACTCCATCTGGCTTTCTGCCTTTAACATGGCTGTGTCTTTAGGATATTTTTGCTGTTGCTCCCTAACAGTGGCAAAATTCAATGAGATATTGGGATTTACATCAGGGTAAATTTTTAGCAGTGACAGGCAGCACTAGACTGCTGGTTTGCTGGAAGTCAGGATTTTGAGTTGTCTCAAACTAAACTCAGTGGCAGAGATCTGCTGTATTATTTCAGCTTTGTTGCTGGGACGTTCTGGCATCTGATAAACCACTTAGCATTTGTATTTTGGTTGTTTTTTTTTTTCATTCTTTAGGAACAATTGCTCTTAAAATGGTTCTTAAAAATCGGGGTTTGGATTTTTTTTTTTTTTTGTATGAATCACTTCTTTTTCCACGCATCAGGGAGGTAATTTTTGATGATTTGTTTGCCCTTATTTTCCCCTTCTGTAGCCCTGTAGAGAGTGCTACATTTTCTGGTTAAACCATGCAGTGAGGAAGTTGCAGTGGGACTCTCCATATTCCTGCTTCAAGGCAGGGTGAAAGAAAGCCCTAAGCTGCCCCCTTTTTTCTCCTTTACATGCATGGTTATTAAAATAAAAACCTAGCACATTTGCATATTAACAATGCAATGCTGAAGAATCAATGAAGATCTTGGTGAATCAGATCTCTCCTCCTCTGGGGATGGCTTTCCTGGCTATTCTTTTTTCCTCCAATTATGTTAATATCAAGGAGTTTTGAATTAAATCCAAACTTCAGTGAATAAAGTAGCTTTACCAAAGGTGGATGAGACTGTTTAGCTCCTTAGAGCAGATTCTGCCTCCTTGACCTGCCCATAGGAGAGAAGAGAAAAAAATTCCTTCCTTTTTACTCTATTCTGAGTTTTAATCCTTAATTAGCAACATCATTTTGATTAAATAAGACTCTGGGGGATTAAGACTGGAGAGCAATCAGTTGTTCTGAAAGATAGCTCTGGAGAGTTTATTGTACTGTGGCCTTAGCCATTCAGAGTTGTGTTTAATCAAAGTGACATTTCTCAGTGTTGATTACAAAGGAGATATAATACGAATAAAAAGTTCCTTGGGGGAATCCAAATGGGTCAGTTCTTAGAACTTTGGAAATATCAAGAAAGGCACATGTGCGATTCAAAAAAAATTAATTTTTGCACTGACACCCAAGGAGGGGCTGTTGGAATGCAACCTCAAAATCTAGAAAAAATGGGGGGTTCATTCTAAGCATTTTTAATCTCGTTGAAACCCTCAGAATAGAATCAATTTTTCTTGGTAGCCTGTTCTCTCTTGGTGGGTGTTTGTCATGGGGTTGAATTTAAAATGATATAAAATAGGATGGCATACTCTTGTAGAGTTTGAGTCTAGTCTCAGCCAAGTTCTGTTTAAACAATCAGAGTTATTGAATTAAAGATTGGGTTAAAAGTCCTGGTAATGACCTGTTTTCTAATTCAATCCTTCAAGAAGATTTCTTGGCACATCTTATAGCTTGGTTCCAAGCTGCAGTATGTACCATGGCTCTGACCTTATAAATAAATAGAATGTACCAATTCTATGTGAAGAAGAAACTTGGATTCTGTTGGATTAAGTTTTTCTAAGGCCTTCTGCATTTCCAGGGTTAATGTTATGGACTGGTACTGTTTTGCAGCAGGAGAAATATATTCTGTCTGTGGGGGCAGAGAATGAGAGCAAAGGGCACAGAGAGAATGAGCAGAGCTGTATCTTGTTTTACAGACTTGTAAAAGACTGCAGAGAGCATGGGACCAGTGGTGTTTTCCACCCTCACTCTCTCTGGTTTTTTCCACATATTGCAGATCAATTTCTGCCATTTTCCCCAATACACTTTACTTTGATTTTTTAAAACCTTTTTCTACCTCTTTGGGATTTCTCCCCCACTTTGTTTTTGCAGAGAACCCCATTGTCATTCTGAAGAAACTGACCTCCTACCAAGATGTATAAACCATACTTTTCAATAAGAATCACCTGGATGTTACTTCTTTAAAGTTTTCACCACAAATGCATTTCTGTAAAGTGTTTTAGGAAGAATTTTAGGCTTATGTGGACTTGTAGCATTTAAGTTTGTATCTGGACTGCATTCTTGAAATGAGCCTCTCTATTGCCGTGGTCTGTGCAGTAACAAAGGACTTTTGACAATAATATCAGAAGGCTAAATATGACTTATTAACATGACTTTATAATACAAAGGATTTTAGCTATTATCTGCCCAGCCTGGAGCATCTGAAGCTGCTGCTTCCAGCTCTGTCCAAGGAATGCCAGAATAGCTTACACAATCAGAGATAACAACTTTTCACCTCATAGGCTGAAAGGAAGAAAATTCCCAGCTCCTATGATCAGGAGACAGGCAGAGAAACCTCTGTCCTTGAAACACAGCTCAGAGATTTGTTTATAGAAATTTCTATGGAGTAAAAGACACTTTCCCATGGGAAGAGTTTTTCTGCAGGCCTGCATGCAGGGCAGCTTATAATATGTTCTTGCAGCATCTCTCAAGTTGGCTTTTGGCTCCCATAGTGAAGAGGCCTCAGAGTGCTGGAGTTTCAGGAGGGAACTCTTCCCTGCAAAGCTGGACAGGATATTCAGCTTGATGTATCTAACCTGCCCTGCCCTGATGTGAGCTCTGAGACCCTTTATGTCATAAAAGCCCAGACCCTGATCTGCTGCTGTCAGTAGGATGTGAGCACACCCCAGAATTCTGGTGTGTGTGTGTTCAGGTTAGTTCATCTTTCTTGTTTTGGCTGTAGGGATTGCTAAATACATTGGCTGGGTTGTTTTTGTTTCCCTCCTCATTTTTGTAATTACAGGAAATTTACATTTCAGTCTTAAAGTATGTTGCTACACAGCAGTGAGAAATGAAAGTGCTCTCCTGTACTCCAGGGTTTTCTTTGGATGCTCCTATTTCCAAACACTTATAGAGCCATGAAGAATGTCAGGACTTCACATGGCTCTAGCACACTTCTTTAGAAAGTTTGGAAAACAGCCACTGAAGCTTCTAACTTAAAAATTGTCAGTTAAAAATCGATTCAAAACTTTTACACGAGTTCTAGCCAAATGAGTCATGCAATTATACTTTTTTAAAAGCTTTGGTCGATTGGGTCAATATTTTTATGTACAAAAGCCCTCCAACTGTGTCATCATTGAGTAACATAATTCCAAATCTTTTGTCACTGAGAAGATAATTCTAGATTCATTAGCCCAATACTCAGGTTCAAATAGCATGCATGATGCAGAAGTGGCACTGAACAAGAAAATGAGCTTTGCTTCTTCCAGTAATATTTATTAAGCTCTATAATTATGTACTGATGTGTATTTCACCTTTGAATGAAACCATTTTGCTAGGGCTCCAGCAAAGGCAAAGCAATCTCTTCTTGCAGTTGCTTCCAAACTGTAACCTTGGACACGTTGGGACAGTACTGCTCAATAATGGTGCTATTTGCAGGGGCTCCAAACTGCAGTAGGCCTGTCACTATGTATGCCACCTGCTTCCAGGAGTGTGGGATTTATCTTTTGGATGTCTTCTGTGATTAGGAGGGGCTCAGTACTTACTTGGGAAGCACCTCTACTACCAATTGCAGTCTCAGAGAAAATTGTGCTGGGGAAACTCCTTATCAAGATATTCCAGAAACCAACAAAAATTCAGGCTGAGCCTTGCAACTAATAACTGATAAATCAAATTTTAATATTTCTTACATTTTTAACATTTAATATTTCTTAACCAAAGGGTGGTGGCATTTCTCTCTTAAGCTTGAAGCATATGACTGGATGATATTTCATACACACAACTTGTTACCAAGTTACCAGATATTAAATGTGTAAATGGTAAATGTTGATGTATTTAATTAATGTCACCCACAAGAATATTTCCAGTACCAGACTGATAATTTGTTCAGCTCTACTGCCTTTGTACACTCACTTTAATCATATACTTCTTGGAGCTGAGACATTTGAGTGAAAATCTGTTTTAATTGGTGTGCTAATGTGTGCATGGTACTGATGCTGTCCATGATTACTATACTTAACCATGCCTTTAATTGGATGTTTTACACTTCTGTAAAGGCTTTCATATTATTCAGCCTCTCCACTTTTCTCTCTCTTGTCTCTGTGTTCCAGGTTTCATTGGCTGGTTAACTTGAATTCAGCAGTGGTTTTTGTCAGCATTTCTTACATCCAGCAGTCTGTGGCCAGGAACCTTGGCTTTCTTATCCCATTTGTGTCTGGGCTTATGGCTATGATCACAATTCACATGGTTCGGGGTGAAATGATTTACAAACCCAAAACAGGTAAGAGGCAGCTCTGTCCTAGGAAAGATCTTTAGAGATTACTTTCACAGAATAAATCAATTTGCATATCTAAACTATTTCTTCAATAACTCTGCCCTGTTTGGTGGTAGCTCCTTGGTTTTTAGCCCTCCAAAATCTGCGTGTGAGAAATTCTATCCATCCTCTGGAGATTCTGGGTAGGCTGTAAAAGGGGGAAGCAGTCTCTGGTAAATTCATGTTTGTTTTCTGCTGTGCCACAGCCCTTGCCTGGCAGGAAGAGGTGTAATATGCCTGCTGCTGGTGGAATTGATCTTGTCACATTTTGTTCAACCTTTTGTCTGCCCAGCCCCTCACACTGCAAAGGAGAGGAGATGGCCATGGCCATCTTGGAGGCCAGGCCAGATGAGCAGGACACAGCTGTGCTGCTGCTTTATTGACCCTCTGCTGGGCTTGTCATGGGGCACTCTTCTGCATTCATGGTGCATCTTCTCATTTCAAACCTGGCTGCCTTCAAACCCTCCCAGAGCAGTAATACCATGTTACTGCTTCTTATTCCTTTTTTGTGAATGTCCAATCTCTAGTGTAGGGCAAAGCAAAATAACGTTTCTCTAACTTAAAACATCTCATTACAAGCTTTGCCAATGAACTGAGCTAATACCAAATTTCCTGTTATCTTTTATTTACTTCTGAACCTAACTCTGCTTTCAGAGGAGCCTCAAGTCCCACTTGTTTTGTGGTTAGCTTCTCAGTCAATTCACTCTGGAATTCTGCACTTTTTTTTTTTTTAGTCTTCAGATTTGCTCTTAAAATAATCCATGTCTCAAACATCACTTATAATGAGTGGTGAGAATAGTTGCCTAGTACAGTCCTACAGAACAATAAAAGCTCTACCAACTCTGTTTTCAGGTTTTGATATGCTGTTTCAGATTTTATTCCATAGTGACAACATTCTGCAGGTTAATACCACACTGCCAGGGAGCTTTAAATATTAGTTTATCTAATAAAATGCCCTTTCTTAGTACTTTAAGCAAAGTGCTTCCAGTAGGTGTCAGTGGATATTTCTAGAAAATCATTTCCACATCAAAGATAGTAGAGAGACATTTTCATTCCGCAATCTTAGTTCACTTTTGGTTTTGGAAAGTATGTATAAATATTATAGATACTCAACTTATTGTAGTGCTTCAGCTCTCAGAAAAGCACAGAAGTGCCATAACCCCCATTTGCATGGATGGCAATTTGCCAAAGGTAAATGAACCTGCATTCCCAAGCCTGGAGCTACCAGTTTTGTGCTCATTCTTCTTCTATTTCATCTGAGAACTAAGCTGGCAATTCCTGAACCCAGTAACCAGTCAATAACTTTTAATATGCCAAGTACTAGACTGCAAACTCCTCTTTTGTCCTGCATACTGCTTGGAAGACCTGAGATGATAATTCTGGCCTTGAATTTCATCCATGAAAATTCTCTTAAATCATCAACTGTTTTTTAAACTCCTTTTCCTTCTCATTCTGCTACTGCCCTTCCCTTCCTACTGGACTTCAGCAGGCATTCAATAAATGGAAAGTAAGTATTAATTTCCTTTGTTATTTACCTGCTCTACCAGAGAAACACATTGTGGTGTGTTAAATAACTGGTAATGAAATGAACTCTTCTCCATGGCTGTTGGACAGGATTGCTTCTGTAACAACTGGGTTGTGAACCAACTGGGTTCAAAAAAGAATTTTTTTAAACAAATCCAGAGTTATTATCTTTTAGACATAAAGGTGAATATACCAGTGTCACTCTCATTTTTTCAGCCTTCTGATGTTTTCATTCTTGTAATAGAACTTCTCACACTGTTTTTGTAAACATGCACATGTTTTTCTAACTGTCCTTTTGTTTTTCATTCTTTCTCCTGGGAGGAGAAAGGTTTGATGGACTTTGTCATTGACCAGTGTGGTTGGAGAGGTGGTAACTTCACCTTCCAATCAATAATCATTTCCAAAACTCTATATAATGTGAAAACCAAAATAAACTTCCTTCTTCCTTGCCTTCTCTCAAGTGTAACTACGCTCTATCTCTGCGTTTCATGTTACGCAATAGTGCAACATACCAGCTTATACTTTCCCTCCCAAAGTGTTTTGTCTTGTCTTGTTTATCTTGACAGCAGGTAAAAACACACCAGTGTCTAACATCTCTGCTTGTTTGCAGACAGTTCCCTGCTGACCACTTTTGGGGTGATTTTCAGTGCCCTGAAGGCGTGCTGCGGGCGGTATCGCTACCTGAGCACAGGCGTGGCCAGCTGGCTGGACCACGCCAAGGAAAACCACGGTGGCCACTACACTGAGGCTCAGGTGGAAGGCACAAAGTCACTGGCCAGGCTCTTCCCCTTGTTCACTTTCCAGGTTCTGTACAGAACGTGCATTATGCAGGTGGGTGCGCAGCTTTTAGACAAAACTCTTGAAATAGACTCTGACATGTGTTTAACACCTGTTGGGAAAGATGAAATAGGAAAGCCTTATAAATATGACTGTTTAGACTTTGAGAATATGAAACATAGAAGTGAAATAGAATTGAAAGCAAGTTTCCATGTCTGAGATGCCGAGCCTCTGTTACTGAACAACAGAAGAACAATGGTGTGGCCAGCTGAAGGCAATCCCCTTTTGATTAAACAATGCCCTTCTCCTCACCAAGAGCCCCAGGGTCAGAGCAGACCCTCCCAGCTTGGCAAGAGGGGTCCAAAGAGTAGTTTTTAGGGTTAAAATATAACATAGCATAACATAACATATAGCTTATAAGCTATATGTNAGTCCGCATAACCACAAACACCCTCTCTCTAGGTGTGGTTTTTTCTAGCTGTTGCTTTGCCAGCTCAGCAGCCTTGTAAAGTGGCTCTAATTGCCTCAGAATATACCTTGCTGTGGCCTCTGATCTCCTCAAATAGTGAAAATTGACTTGGTCAAGACGCATTAAGAAGCTTTCATGAGTGCTTGCACTCCTTCCTTGGAACCTTTTTACTGGCTGAACATGTGTGTGAGTCCTGCTCTCCTGATGCCATGTCACAGTCACCAACGCTGAGACTCAGGCTCCGCGTTCTTGAAAAATGTTATTTTCCAATTTCCTGAGTGTTCCCTGACTTTTGGGGAGAGGTAGAAAATGCTGTTTTGGTTGCATATTTCTCCTAGTGTTTTGCCAGGCTTGTGTGGCTGTTGCAGCTACAGTGGGAGTGGGTGGGTTTCCAGTCCTTTCACAGCCCCTCTGTGTGGTTTTCTTCACTCCTGAGCAGCTGTGTGTGATGGAAATGCAAACGTGTCAAGAAGCTCCCAGAGCTGACACGATTCCTTCAGATTCCTTTCTGCCTGGATGACCCTGGCTAAGCAGGAGCTGGAGGTAGCTTACCCTTTGGCAACTGGAATGACAAATTTATGAGCCGGCTCGGAAATTCATTTTTACTCATTGGTGTTAAAATGCTGCTTAAGGAAATTCTTACAAATACATGGCGTATACTGCTTCACTGACACTTCCTCATGCCATCATTCCATGTTCCCATCCATCTGCCTCATTCCTCCCTTCCCCCAAAAGCAAAAAAAAATCCCAAACAAACAAAAAAAAAATTCAAAACCAACAAATGCATATACATGACCAAGGTTATGCATTAGTGACCACATGAAAATTAAAGAGATATTATCATTTATTTAGTTTATTATAAAGTATTTATCTAGAAAATGTAGATGTCTTTCCACTGCTGAAAGAAATGAATCCTTTGGCAGAATTTCTACGAAGTTTGAGTCTCTTTCTCAAACTCAGAGATAGATCAGTATCTTTTAAAGATCAATAGTATTTTCTTCATATTATTAAGTTAACAGATTTCAGTGCCTGTGATTCATATTGATGATATTTTAACTCCTATTAAGAAGTCAATTCTTATTTGCAATAGGCATTGGTAAAAAAGAACCAACAAAATTTGACTCAGTTCTAAACATACGTAGTTCTGTTGCTATATATTCTCCCTTTTACAATTTATATTTCCTTTTGGAGGTGGAATGTAGGTGAAAAATATTTTTGTTAAGAGCTTGCATTTGAGTAATTCTTGAGCATTGAACAGACTCGAGGTGGGTATGGTTGAGTATAACCATTGCTGAGAAACCCTACACGAGCTCAGCTAACAATTATACCTTGATTTTCAGATGGCTATAAAGCAGCAATATTCTGCCTGGGTTTGAAATCACTGATCATATTGAAGAGTGTGCAGGATGCTGCAGGAATTCAGAACTCAGTAAAAGCAGAGTAAAGAAACCAGTTCCAGGCTGAGTTCTGTCATGACTGTACTCTGTGAATTGCTCAAGTTGGAGTTTCCCAGTCTGTAAATTACAGCGCGTTATGGCTCCCTGCTGCACATGAAATTAGTTAATCAAGCTTCCTCAAAAAAAGTCCCAGACAAAAAAAAAAAAAAAAAAAAAAAAAAAAAAAAAACGAAAACACCAAAACTGAAAAATCTGTAAATCTGTTGGTAGAAGCCATAAGGATTTTGATTTTTACAATTTTTTATAAAATCAACGGCTCTTCTGTATAGCCTCACACAAGCAGGAGGAATTATTTGCTTTTGTAGTGAGAGAATCTTGCAAATCTACTTAATTGTGTACCCTGTTGACTGCCACTGGGAGGTTCCTCATCTGCTTCTTTTGGTCTTTGGTTTGCAGTTGCCCCAGGTAAAAAGATTTGGCTATAGGTGCTCTGACTGTGAGTTGCATTAAGCTGGTTCTAAGGCTGTACCCAAATCTTCATTCCCTGTAGCTTTTAAAGTGCTCCTACCTTGAGCAAACAATCATAAGTCCCAAATCACTCTGTGCACTCTCAGTTCTAAAATCAAATCACTGCATTTTGCTATTTTGAGATTCTGTTCTGTTAAACACTAGGTGAAGTGATTGAAGTTTTGGGTGGAATTATTTAGTGTATTGGCTGATGGCTCTAAATAGGGGTGATAAAATAAACTTTTAGGCTGTTGCTTAATTTGTTAAATGTAGGAGCAAATATTATAAAAGGGAAATGTTCTGTTCTGGCAGAGAACAATATCATCAGTGTCTGAAAGGCTTTCTTCAGGAATGCTCTCTCCTTTTTTTGCCAGCAGGTACTTGGTTTAATGTGACTTCTTCAGAAGAAAAAAACTTGGAGAGGTTTCCAAATACAGCGAAAATCTTATCCACGTGTTGTGGTTTTATCCTTCAATACAGATTCCTTCAGGATATTATCTCCAAACCATGAATTCCAACTTGCACTTCGGTGGATTTGTCCTGCCAGTTGCAGCAATGAATGTGATAAGCATCGTGCCCCTGCTGATTCTTGTTCCTGTTCTGGAGTGCATTAACTCCTGGCTCTTCAGCTCCAAGGACACTGGACATTCTCCAACAATTTACATTGGTATGTAAAAAAACACACGAGTTTATACAGCTTTAATATGTCTTCTGTTTTTGAAAGAGAAATTTCGGTGTGATGGATGATCCTGGACAATTATATCTGACTATAAATAATGTTAAGATGGACTTGTTTTGGGATGATGCTCAGAAGTGAAGATGTTTCAAAGGAATTATTGAAAAAATCCAGTCCTGAAAACACTTACTAGATAGTAAGAAAAAAAAATATAGGCTTTGTGTAGGACTGACTCCTCTAACCAACAAAAATTTTGGGGCACACTCACGAATAACTAGGGGTCATCCTACAGAATTGCTATTGGAGAGAAGCAGTATTAGCATTAATTATCAATATTAGTAACTACTTATGCCTGAGAATTATTTTGATTTGGTTATCTTCTATATCCATTAGCTTTTGGAAAGTTGATTTACAACCAAAGTCTTTTTTAGAAATTAAAAATCTCTCCAGTCAGTTGCTCTCTGATGCTGGAGAAATGTGTTGCTCAAAATGATGAGTTTGGATTCAGATAGCTCAGTTAGGAATAAAGGCTTTGGGTTTTTTGTGGTTTTTATGCTCTAAGTTCATTATTATTAGGACTACAGCTCATAAGAGGGAAATTGTATTACCATTAGAACAGTTTCTTCCAGACTCTGCATCAGAAATGAAATAAAAGTATTTAGGCTAGTTCTGTATGTGCAATAGGTTTTTTAGAATGGATGAGCAAAAGAAAACATGCAGAAAACTATGTAAAACAAATATCACTGGCTGCTGTTCCCATTGAACAAGCTGAATATTTCATAGGTGGAAGGTTACTTGGAAAGGTACAGCCTGCTTCCCCAGCACTATTTTCATTAGAAGTAGTTTTCATTAGAGTGTCTAATGTGAGGTAAATGTTCAAATGTTTATTATTTTCATTATTAAAGTCCTTGTTGTACCCTCAGTCACAGCAAAAAGGGATCTCCAAAGGTGCAGTGTTACCTCTCACTCACAGAAGTGGTAAAAAGAAGACTTCCCTGCTGTAGATTGACACTCATTCCAGAGAAATTCATAGCCTAGAAGCAATGATAACTTCAATAAGAGTTGGCCTACCTTTTCTAGACACTGATCTGGTTTCTTTTATTTATTTGTTTTTTAATTACCCTCCAAACATCTTATGTCCTAAGATCTGGAGGGATCCTCTTCAACATTCTTCAGATCTCAGCTATATGTGGTACCAGCAGTAAAGCAGCTCCCATTCTGTATTCACTTAAAACTATTCCCTTTCATAGATACTCTCATTAAACTTCCTACATTTTTTATCTTCCAGTCTACATTGCAAACCTCAGATGAAAATATTTATAAACCGCTATTTTCTCAGTGTGCTGCTATTAATTCAGTGCCCCATGGCAGGCAGCACAGTGAGTACTGACACACACAGAGGTATTAATCTGACTAAATTAGCCTAATTAAGAGTGTTATTAAGTTTTATACAAACCAGAAGCATATAACACAGCAGGTTGCAATTAGCCTAGTTTTTAAAATAACATCTGCATTAAAACACAAAAAGCACATCCAGATAATCATTTTCCTTTAAACCACGGATATTTCAAGTTAGTATTAATGTTCTATCCTGTTATGTTGAACAGCAGTGGAATATATGCAGTGGTTTGTTCTTAATAGGTTCATTTATCAAAATAGCCTCCTGTTAGGGGTGATAAACTACCTGAGGCATAAAAATACCTGTGAGTACAGGCAATGGCTTTAGATATCCAAGTATATGACTGCACCTGCAAGTGTGGTAGACCTCTAAGTGCCAATATTTTTGCCAACAGTTAATTGGGTTCTCAATTATTTTCAGCAACAAAATTGGAAGTATAAATAGGCAGTTGGTGTTAAGCCAGCCTATAACTATATTTTAATTTAACTCTTGTAAGAAGAAGAAGAAGAAATTTAAATAGTTTTCTGGAAATTTTCAGCACGTTAAGAATAACAGTTTTCAAGGATGAATCACACAGACAACTGAAATACCTGATTGCTCTGTATTAAGGGTCTACATAAAAACTGTAATCTGTTATTCTCTTTATAGTTGTTGGTTTATTCATAAAGCTCCAATACAACCTTAGTCTCTAGATAATATAAAGGACCTTGTCCCAGAATCACCCCTAAATATTACTAAAACAGCTTGTTCTCCTGTAAAACCAAAGCCTCAGACAGTCATTCCAAGCCACTTGTTCCAAAGAGGGCTGAAGGGAGAAGAGTAAAGATGAAAACACTATCTCCAAGGCTCTTGGTTTCTTCCTCTGCCACATAAAATCTTGGGAAAAAAAAAAAGGTTGAAGTTTTTGGGTACCCGGAGGTTCCTTTTTCTGAAATGTATTGGCTTTTAGTAAAGGAAAATGCTTCAAGTTTGTTGCACTGTTAGGAATACTGAACTGCTGGAGGTTTCTTTAGTACCAACATAATTTTTCACTAGGAGAACTCTTGCTTTGGACAACTGCAAGAAGCTCCTTGAGGGTTTTATACCTGGCTTTGATAAGGTGCATTGGCTAGAAAACACTGTTGAATTCCCTCCTGTCATCAATTTTCAAGCAGTAACTCACTGATATTCTCATTAAGCACTAGAGGAGCCTAAACAGCTTCCAAGGCTTGGGTTAGGCAAGGGGGGTAGGATATTTAAAGCTGTGAACATCCAGGAAAACTGTGCTAGAAGAAAGGTGTGAGAGTTTGGTGCTGAGGGAAGAAACACAGAAGCCTGCAAAAAACACAGCAAGGCTAAGGCCACTTAGCCATGTGAGTTTTTCATCTCTGCTCTCATGACACTAAAAAAGACAAAGTGTATATATGTTATAAATATAATATGAAACAAAAGCTTTTGGCTGTTGATGTCCAATCTAGTAAGTGCAGCAATTACCAGCCATGAAGGCTTGGTAAGAAAAATATAGTCCAAGCATTTGAGCCAAAACTGTCCAAAGCAACCAAATTCTCCTCACATTATGAATTTTAGTCAAAATCAATGGGAGCTCAAACCATGAGAAGTATAGATAATTTGGGTTCAGAGAGCTACTTGGAAATCTTGCTTTCTTTGTGTTTTTCTTTTCTAAGAGGATGCAGACATTTCATACTGCCGACATCAAGAAATATAAAATAATATATTTTAATAGTATCCTCTATGCAATGGGTGAAGTGTGAGGTAGTTATAATACATCTGAATTTTGGAAGAATTTCCTGCTGCCTGGTAGCTTTGTTCCTACCCTTTCTCTTGTGTTATCTGGAAGGACATCTGCATCTTCTTTATTTTCTCCTTCCTTTTCTCCCTCAGTCTTCAAAAAAATAAAAGTAAAAAGTTCTTCTTTGTGACTTAGGTCTTCAGAAAAGTTTTTCCTTTCTCATTTGTTCTTGATGCCTCAGGTTTTAGCTTTTATATTTTTCAGACTCTGTGCTGCTTTAGTGTGTGGGGCTGGGCTTCATATCAGGGGATGGTGAGCTCTCTGCACAGAGCAGGGAGACAAAACAATTCCTTCTCTAGCTGGGGACCAAGGACAAATGATCCAAATCTCAGCCCAAGAGCACAAACAACGTGGGCTGAAGAGAGAAAAACAAGAAGGATGGGACTTGATGGGCTGAAGCTGGAATTGGACAATGAACTGCAATGTGCAAATGGAGCAGAACTGATAAAAGTGCCAGAGCCCGTGCCCGGTGTCCATTTTGGGACCATTTTGGTTCATCTTGGGTGCAGCCCTGGCTGGGCTCTTGTGCTGCCCAAGGTGCATCCATGGAGGAAATCCTTTTAATAAATCCCTGCTTTATTCTTTAGCTCTGCCCAGCCTCTGTTCTAGGTCAGCCTGCACAAGGCATCATTCTGAGCTCTGAAATTGTCTGTGCTGAGCTGCTCTCCTTTTGCCATATATACATTGCAAGCACTCTCTATTCATGTTATAGGTGTTCAGAAAAAAATGAATTGGGGTGGGGGTAGGAAGCTGGTTTTACATTTCTTAGGAGTTTGCTATTGTTGTGGTTTGTTTATTAACAAAGGATTTTTGATAATAATATTATAAGGTTAAAAATGATTTAGTAACATGACTATAATTTAAAGGATTTGGGTTATTATTTGCTTAGCACAGAGCATTTGAAGCTCCTGCTTTAAGNTCCCCAAGGCTCTTGGTTTCCTCCCCTGCCACATAAAATCTTGGGAAAAAAAAAAAAGGTTGAAGTTTTTGGGTACCCGGAGGTTCCTTTTTCTGAAATGTATTGGCTTTTAGTAAAGGAAAATGCTTCAAGTTTGTTGCACTGTTAGGAATACTGAACTGCTGGAGGTTTCTTTAGTACCAACATAATTTTTCACTAGGAGAACTCTTGCTTTGGACAACTGCAAGAAGCTCCTTGAGGGTTTTATACCTGGCTTTGATAAGGTGCATTGGCTAGAAAACACTGTTGAATTCCCTCCTGTCATCAATTTTCAAGCAGTAACTCACTGATATTCTCATTAAGCACTAGAGGAGCCTAAACAGCTTCCAAGGCTTGGGTTAGGCAAGGGGGGTAGGATATTTAAAGCTGTGAACATCCAGGAAAACTGTGCTAGAAGAAAGGTGTGAGAGTTTGGTGCTGAGGGAAGAAACACAGAAGCCTGCAAAAAACACAGCAAGGCTAAGGCCACTTAGCCATGTGAGTTTTTCATCTCTGCTCTCATGACACTAAAAAAGACAAAGTGTATATATGTTATAAATATAATATGAAACAAAAGCTTTTGGCTGTTGATGTCCAATCTAGTAAGTGCAGCAATTACCAGCCATGAAGGCTTGGTAAGAAAAATATAGTCCAAGCATTTGAGCCAAAACTGTCCAAAGCAACCAAATTCTCCTCACATTATGAATTTTAGTCAAAATCAATGGGAGCTCAAACCATGAGAAGTATAGATAATTTGGGTTCAGAGAGCTACTTGGAAATCTTGCTTTCTTTGTGTTTTTCTTTTCTAAGAGGATGCAGACATTTCATACTGCCGACATCAAGAAATATAAAATAATATATTTTAATAGTATCCTCTATGCAATGGGTGAAGTGTGAGGTAGTTATAATACATCTGAATTTTGGAAGAATTTCCTGCTGCCTGGTAGCTTTGTTCCTACCCTTTCTCTTGTGTTATCTGGAAGGACATCTGCATCTTCTTTATTTTCTCCTTCCTTTTCTCCCTCAGTCTTCAAAAAAATAAAAGTAAAAAGTTCTTCTTTGTGACTTAGGTCTTCAGAAAAGTTTTTCCTTTCTCATTTGTTCTTGATGCCTCAGGTTTTAGCTTTTATATTTTTCAGACTCTGTGCTGCTTTAGTGTGTGGGGCTGGGCTTCATATCAGGGGATGGTGAGCTCTCTGCACAGAGCAGGGAGACAAAACAATTCCTTCTCTAGCTGGGGACCAAGGACAAATGATCCAAATCTCAGCCCAAGAGCACAAACAACGTGGGCTGAAGAGAGAAAAACAAGAAGGATGGGACTTGATGGGCTGAAGCTGGAATTGGACAATGAACTGCAATGTGCAAATGGAGCAGAACTGATAAAAGTGCCAGAGCCCGTGCCCGGTGTCCATTTTGGGACCATTTTGGTTCATCTTGGGTGCAGCCCTGGCTGGGCTCTTGTGCTGCCCAAGGTGGATCCATGGAGGAAATCCTTTTAATAAATCCCTGCTTTATTCTTTAGCTCTGCCCAGCCTCTGTTCTAGGTCAGCCTGCACAAGGCATCATTCTGAGCTCTGAAATTGTCTGTGCTGAGCTGCTCTCCTTTTGCCATATATACATTGCAAGCACTCTCTATTCATGTTATAGGTGTTCAGAAAAAAATGAATTGGGGTGGGGGTAGGAAGCTGGTTTTACATTTCTTAGGAGTTTGCTATTGTTGTGGTTTGTTTATTAACAAAGGATTTTTGATAATAATATTATAAGGTTAAAAATGATTTAGTAACATGACTATAATTTAAAGGATTTGGGTTATTATTTGCTTAGCACAGAGCATTTGAAGCTCCTGCTTTAAGCTTCATTTAAGGAATGCTAGAATAGCTTACACAATTAGAGATAACTTTTTACTTCATAGGTTGAGAGGAAGAGAACTCTTATTTTTTATTAATAGAAGACAGGTAGAGAAAATTAAATGTCTTTGAAACACAGCTCTGAGATTTTGTTTACAGAAACTTGTACAGAGTAAAAGACAGTAAAAAGATGCTTTCCTATGGGAAGATGTTTCTGCAGGCCTGCATGCAGAATTAGAATGTGTTCATGTAACAGTTTTCTGCACTCCAGACCCACGCTGGTGCCGTGGCTGCAGCCCTGCTGAGTGCCCTGTGCTCTGTGCCCAGTTGTAGGTCACTTCTCTGCTGCTCTGTCCCTGATGGTCGCTGGCTTCTCTGAGATACACCGAAAGCACTTCCCACAGGTGGAGCAGACGCTCTCTGAGGAGGTTCTCCTGGTCTCCTCCATGCCTTGCTTCCACTTGGCTCCCCAGTACATCCTGCTTGGAGTGGCTGAAGCCTTGGTAACTCCCTCCTGTAAGTAAAATCATATAGGCTAAAGCAAGGGTGTCCTGATTCTCAGAGAGCTATATCACCTTCTTAAAATAATTACTGTCATCTGATATTTTATCCCTGGCTCTCTTCCACGGGCTTAATGAGCAGATCTGTGCTTTACCTGCTTCAGAGAAGCAGGATTTGTCTTGCTGGCTGTGACTCAGGATGAGCAGTGGTGTTCCAGATCAGCTGGAAGGGGGCACAGTCCAGTCAGGTCCCTGAGGGGCACAATCCCCTCTTTGGTCTTGAAGCTGAACCTGCTTCAGGCAGGGGCTGGACTCTGTAAATATTTAGTATACAGAAATTCAGATTAGGGATCATTCCCAAACAATCCAAGCACCATGACTGCTCCAGCTTCCCCTCTTTATGTTAAAAATACACTCACAAACAACTTATGGAAATCTAATCAGACTTGGGCAAATCCACAAGGCTTAGTGAGTAAAACTCACTAAGTGAGCTCCTGTGATGATTTTCTTGAGATGGAACAAAAACTCACATGAGAGCTGAGCTGTGGTTATTCTCTGGGATCACCTTAAAGGCCACAGTCAGAGCAAGGTGAAGCAATTTAACACCTTTTGTTTCTGGGCCCAGCTAATAGAATTATTGCATGTTTTTCACGGGCACAGAGCATATGTGGGCAGGTAAAAGGGACAGGTTAACCTAGAGGAGGGTGTAGGCAGCTGCAAGGTTTTTGTTAGTGCTCCAGTGGGAGTCATGAGAACATGCCTCCACAGATCATCGTGTCTTAGCTTGTGACACAGAGCCACAGATAAACACTCCTGTTTTTCAGAGCTCAGCTTGTGCCTGCCATCCACACATTAGCTAGTCATACTCTTGATTGTGAGTCTGAACCTTTTCTGCTTTCCATAATTTACTTTTCTCTGTCTACACTGACATTTTTGAGGCTAATTTTCTCCTGAGGAGCATGCAGAGTGCTTACCAGTGTTTTACCTTGCAGAGCTTTAAAAAAAAAAAAAAAACCCAAGTTAGCATTATAAAAATAATCTAAGCAACATTCACTTAGAGACACAGGTAAAGTAATTGACTGGCTGATCTCTGCAGGCATTTAATTCTCTGGGTTGAGGGTCTCTTGTTCCAATACAACCCCAGAAATGTTCGGGTTTTTATTTAAGAGCAGGAAATAACTTCAGTGTCTCAGCTTCATTCTTATACTCTGAGACTACTGAGAGCTGTGGGTCACAGTCTGTCATTAAAAAGGTAATTTTCCCTAGTTTTAAATACTTAGCACTTTCATAATGCCTCTTCATCTGATAGCTCTCAAGTACTTAACTGAGACAGCTTTCTAGGCAGGTAATTTGGTTTCTAGGTTACAGGCTAAGTGTAACTGAAAACTGTGACCTTCTCTGTTTAGCTTAACAAAAAAAAGGTTAGGAGGTGACTTGCTTACAGTTCTCATGCAAAAGCATGAGAAGAATATTGCTGGTAGAATAAGGCCTTTTAATCTAACACACTGGGACACAACTGGAGTCCAGTGACTGGAAGATTACATTAGCCTTTAGAAAAGTAATAAAACTCCATCTTAGGGGTTTTCTTCCTTTTTTTTTTTTAAGATGTTTTTTAAAGGATTGTGGTTAGAATTTCTTAGGAAGAAAAGTTGTCATTCCCCATTTAGGTAGAGATTAAGCATCGTGCTTAGAGCTGCAGTGAGATCTGTGACTTAAGAACTCAGCTAAATGGGAATAAGTCTGAACATAAGATTTGCAGATAAAAAGCTAAAGGGAGGTGCCTAAAATAGGATATTGCTGCAGCTGATGGGGAAGAAGGTCTCCATTCATTGCACAAATTGGTCTGTCCTTGTTTGTCACGGGGTGTCTTGGCTCTGCAGGCAGGGCAAGGTGGCTCTCTGCAGTCTGGGACTTGCAGCTCCTGCTGGAGAGGAGCCTGGTTTTCCCCGGGTCTTGCACCATGTCAGACTGCCCAGTGCAGGTGGCTGAGGTCCACTGAATCATCTCCAGCAGCCCCCAGCCTCTGCATTCAGGTTTCTGAACTGAGCTCTGGCTTTCTGCTTCAGTTTGAACTGAATTGCTGTCCAGGAACCATCTGGTGAATCTCTGTGGGTGCTAGTGACAGCCTAGACCCTTAGAGTTGTCTCACCTTTCCTGACATTTTACTGCCTTTCTTATGCAGAAGGTCAAATTCAATTTTCATAATCATTTACTGAACTGCAAGTACATGATCCAAGCTGAAGAGGGAAATGTTAACTCTCTTAAGCAGAGGGAAGAAAGGAGATGTCTCATTCCTGAAGAGCTTGGTTAGAGAAGTTAGATTTGGCACATTGGACTCTTCATCTTCATTAGGACCTCTCTTACTGAGGTTCTTCAGCCTGGAAAAGAGAAGGCTTCAAGGTGACTTCATTGTGTCATTTCAGTACTTGACAAGAGCCTACAAGAGAGATAAAGATTATTTACAAGGCCATGTGGTGACAGGACAAAGGGGAACAGCTTCAGACTGAGAGTAGGAGGAAATGATTTACTGTGAGGGTGGTGAGGCTCTGGCACAGGTCACCCAGAGAAGCTGTGGCTCTCCCATCCCTGGCAGTGTTCAAGGCCAGGCTGGGCTCTCAGTAGCCTTGTTTAGTGGAAGATGTCCTTGCCCATGGCATGGGGCTGGAACTGGATGACCTTTAAAGTCCCTTGCAACCCCAGATATTCTATAATTTGGTCCCTGATACCTAGAACTGTGTTTATACAATATATTTCACGATCTTGTTGATAGGAGTTTTGAATAATCATCTGCTTCAGGTGGCACAAGCATCTCTTAGAATAATATCTGCCACTGAGGAAGCCTTAAAAAAAACCAAAACAATGGTATTGCTCTCCTCCACGGTGCTACAAAGTTCTCACTAGCCTTTGACAGGCTGAATTTTTAACCCTGGATTGGTTTAAACCAGGAAACTACAGCTCTGTTAGTTAGAGGATATATTGGGATGGCTTTGCCCCCAGTGAAACGCAGCAGTCTCCAGGGGGAAATGCAGCAGCTGTTTAACAGTTCCCAGCAGCACCACGGGGAAAGGGAGGATGGAGCAGGCTATTGAAACAGCAGGGGTAATTTAGGTAAGTAGGATGCAATTACCCAGGCTGAGTTTGACCAAGATGCATGTTTTGCACCCCTGCTTTTAGAAGGGAGGAAGAACCAGAAATTAAGTCTCTTTAGCTGTACAGTGCTCTAGACTGTTGCCTCTACAGATGGTGGCCCAGGCTCACCTGCTTTCTCTTGCCCTCAGGCTTCTGGTTCCTGTTGTGAATGAGGAAGAAACACTGTCCATGGTATTCTTTTTCATATGTTTTCAAAGCTCTCATTTGGACATCCAAATTAAAAATGGTGAAAGATGGTGATTGCAAAGTCTCATTTGTATTCAGAGGTGCTTCAGGCAACTCAGCATCCAAACAGGATCCTCTGCTGGCAAGTGTTTCAAGCTGGAGGTCATTCTAATTCAAGTAATAAAGCAGGTGGGGAGACTCTGGGTTTGGGAGAAAAAGCGTGGAGGAGAACTCAAAGGAGTGAAATTAGGAAACAAATGCTTTTGGTGATCAGTGAAAATTACACAAAGAGAACAGCTATCATAAAGTCTTGCTGTTACAGCCAAATTACAGCTGGTGGGATTATTTATAGCCAACCATGCTACAGCAGCATGCTACAGCTTCCCCTCTCCACCAAAGCTGTTGCTGCTTCTGGTTTGGCCTTCTGGCAAGAAAGTGAAGAATGAGATCTTAAAAATGAGCCAGCGAGCCTGGGAGTTGCACTCCAGGGAACAGGAGCATTGTCCAGCCTTAAGGTAAAGCAAGCTAACTGCCCAAATGAAGGCAGAGCTCTAGATTTTGGAAGTATTTACTGGTGGCTCTGAGATGGAAGGTCCTGCTGTTCTCCAGTGAAATATCACATCCATTGTCTTCATGCTTACTGACTGTGCTGGTGTTTCTCTGCTCTTGCTCATGCCTGAGGTTTTAAAAGGTGCAAGCAAATGTCTGGGTGAAAGATCTTTCTGTATTCTGTATTTCTGTATTCTTGTGGAATATGGGTAGCTGTGTGTGGATAGTTCATTACAAACATTCATTTAAGCAGTTGAGATAATGCTTTGTTTAGGGTACATATGAACATGTTCTGGGCTGCAGCTGATTGCTCTTTTGCAGCAAGTACATTCTCTGCATAAAATATGGAAATTCACTAATAGAGATGCTTTGAATTTTTTTCTCTTATCTATGTTCTACTATCATTTAACTCTTTCTTTTAGTTTTTTGGGTTTTTTTGTGGGTTTTTTGTTTTGGTTTTTTTGTTGTTGTGGTTTTTTGGGGGTTTTTTTGTTTGTTTTTTGTTTGGTTGGTTTTGGATTTTTTTTTTTTTTTGGTGGGGTTTGTTTTGTTTTTTGGGGTTTTTTTTCCCTTTTTAAACTTGTAACTGTATCTGCTTCCTTCCTAAGGTTCCTTACTTTCATTCCAACTTGTGCCTGGAAGAATGAGAGGGATTTCCATGCATTTTTTAGCTCTCTTTAATGGAGCTGGCTGCTTTGTGGGAGCTCTCTTTGTTCAGACAGCCCACGCAGGCACTCAAGGTAAAAGTATGCTCATGATGGGTGTTCCTGAGCAGTTTTCTAATATTATTGATTTGGAGAATCAGGCAGCAGAATTAAAAGGGATGCCAAAGTTTTATTGATTTGCTCTCACAATTAAGATGGAATTAAGATAGGAAATAGCCTTCCAGCTGTATTCATCCAATTTTAATGAGTCATCTTAGTTTTGATAGTCGGAGTAATTAGAGGATGGCATCTTGCAGGAAGTCCTCCTGTCCAATCTCTGTACTTCTGTTCTGGAAGACTGAAAATAAATTGGCTAGGAAGCATCTTTTTAGTGTTATGCACACTTACATGGAAGCCTCTGGCCTGGAGAGCAAGATCTGAGCTTTAAAGGATGGAGAATATTCCTTCCTGCCTGTCCCAGTGCTGCAGGGAACAGGAGGTTGGGCTCAGGGTTCCAAAGCTTTTTGGGGGAGCTCACTCTCCTGGAGCCACTGCTTCCTCTGGCTTTGCCCAGCTGTTGGAAGAGCCAGATCCTGTGACAATGCTGTCTCACTGTGGGCTTGTGTTACATGAATATAAGTTTTTTTTTTTTTTTGTATGTAAGCTTGTAGAAAAAAAATTTTTATGGGAAAGTATTTTTTTTACTGTTTTTTGTTTTGTACAAGTTTCTGTAAACAATTCTTAAAGTTGTGTTTCAAAGACATTTTGATTCCTCTACCTGTCTCCTAGTAATAAGAAAGAGTTTTCTTTCTCTCAATCTATGAAGTGAAAGTTATTATCTCTAATTGTGTAAACTTTTCTAACATTCCTTAAACAAAGCTTGAAGCAGGAGCTTCAGATGCTCCTTGCTGAGCAAATAATAACCCAAATCCTTTGAATTATAAAGTCATGTTAATAAATCCTATTTAACCTTCTAAAATTATTGTCAAAAGTCCTTTATCAACACACAAACCACAACAATAGGCTTGCACTTTCCCAGATGAATGCTGCAATTCCCAGAGAACTTCCTGTTTCCAAAGGAATTATTGCAGATTCAGCCTGTTGAGGTGATTTAGTGGAAGCTCTGAGCTGTTCCTGGGTTACTGACTTTCAAGATAAGCCAGGAACGCCTTAAACTCATTTTTCCTTTGCTGATGAATCTTTGTTCAATACAGCAAAGACTTGTTTCACAGGTAAATTTAACTAGTAAAGCACTTGAGTTCTTGAAGTGAGGGACAGGGATCAATCCCTATTGTTGTGGTTTGTGTATTGATAAAGAACTTTTAGTATTAATCCTAGAAGGTTAAATATGATTTATTAATATGACTTTATAATACAAAGGATTTTGGGTTATTATTTGTTTAGTTTGGAGTATTTGAATTTCTTGTTTTTAGCTCTGTTCAAGGAATGTTAGAATAGTTTACATAATCAGAGATAACAACTTTTCACTTTATAGGTTGAAAAGAAGAAAAATTTATCTCTTATTATCAGGAGACAGGCAGAGAAATCTAAATGTTTTTGAAACAGCTCAGAGATTTTGTTTATAGAAACTTATACAGAGTAAAAGACAGTAAAAAGATGTTTTCCCATGAGAAGATTTTCCTGCAGGCCTGCATGCAGAGAAACTTATCTTATGTTCTTACAACAAATCCCTTTGTTCACAAATTTGAAATAATCCCACTTGCTGGAGGAATATTTCCAAAGATGCCACCAACAAGCTGTGGTGGAACAGTTACAGAAACTGTTCTTCAGAGGCCACAGCTGCTGGCTCTAATGCATGACACCACTGCAGGATTTTGTAACTCTTTAGGGTTCAGGTTTTGGGTTCAAAATTCAATTAAAATTTTATAA
>VXAX01005676.1:81463-103696 GCA_013399835.1 Leptocoma aspasia
TAATTATATTAAATATATCTTATATATAAATGTATATTTTCTATAAAATAGAATTTTTATTACGTTTTATTTTATTCAAATAAACTTTTATTACAAGGCATAAAACATCACCTGGAGATGGGTAAAAAACTGGAATGTTTGCACAAATGAATCAGGCAAAGAACTGTTTAAGCACCAAGGCATCCAGTGTGGAGAACAGAGCTCCTTGAATATCCCCCAGTGGAAAAGGTTTTTTTATTTATTGTGGATTCAGTGTAATATGGGATAAATGAAACAAACAGTTTAAGACATACTGTGTTGCTGATTTTTTTCTCTCCCCCTTCCAAAGTATGGAAACTATTAATTTTTATGAGATTGAAATATTTAGTAAAACTGACATATTTTACTGCAATTTGACTTTGGAAATAATTAAATAATCGCAAAATAATTAAGGATAATATCAGCACCAACATATTTTGCCTATTTTGTGTCACTATTATGTAACTAACTTCTTTACAGAGTAAATTTTTGCATTTGATTTGCAATTCAGTAGATTTTTGTCTGGTTTTCTATGAAGGTGATTAATCCTTTTCCCAAGGGTCTGTAGGAAATAATTTAATTGATTCAAAAAAGCAAATGTTCTTTTCTTGCCAAAACCACTGTTTCAACAGAGATGGTGAGTTCTTATCCTGGCTGAGACCAAAAAGGCTGAACTAAATCCCTAAATTCTCCACAGGCTGCAGTTGCCATGTTTTAACCCCTTTTGCTCAGGATTATTGAGCAAACTGAAAAGTTTCCTGGCTAAAACATTCCTCACTCTTAGAAAGCTGGGTGGCAAACTTCTCAACTTAGCTTTTGTTTTATTTTTTTTTTCTTTTTCCAAAGCTGTAACTTATGTCTTTGTTGAACTTTGTCAGACCTGCTGTTCCTGCAGGTGGAATTTAGTGCACCATTACCTGAGCAAAATCTGATATTTCCAAGGGAATCAGTGACAGTCTGAGTTCAGGTTAATGAGAATTAATTCTGCTAAGAAGGAAAAGTCCTCTGCAAAACTCAAAAAGCTTTAGGGAAAATCAAGTGAAAAATGCTTAGCGATTGCTCTGTTGCTCTGGTTGGAAGAGTGTTAGAGATTACTTGCCCTAGTAGTATGTAAACAACATATTACTGGGCTCTCACTTTTTATTTTTAAAAATAATTGGGATCTCACTGGGTATCTCTTTCCCAGTGCTCCTTCCTTGAGCAAGATTAATAATTCCAATTCCCTCAATTCACAGCTTGCAAATGATGGTGATATTCCTGTAAGTTCATTTGTGTTACAGCACTCCTCTGCTCATCCCAGGCTCCATCCCGTTAATATGACCTTATAATACACAGGATTTGGGGTTGTTATTTGTTTAGTTTGGAGTATTTGAAGTTCTTGTTTTTAGCTCTGAGCACTCCTCTGCTCATCCCAGGCTCCATCCCGTTAATAGGACTTTATAATACACAGGATTTGGGGTTGTTATTTGTTTAGTTTGGAGTATTTGAAGTTCTTGTTTTTAGCACTGAGCTCTTCTCTGCTCATCCCAGGCTCTTGTCCTGCTGACTCCCAAATCTCAGCAGGTTTAGGATCAGATTTTTGTAGGTGGGGTTACACTATAGCAAAACAAAAAATGCATTTTAGGCTCGGTTTTGGTTTTCTCCTAGTTTGGTAGGCAATGTTATACACACAGTTTTTTTGTTCCGCCTGTATTTCTTCCAACTGTGTTTCTTACAGTGGACTTTGGTGCTCATTACAATCAGCAAAATAGTTTTTTTTTAATTATTAAAACCTAGTGGTTGCCTAATGAACCCATTAAAGATGACTGCTGTAGGGAACAAATTTGTAGCCTGTCTTTAGTCAAATTACAGTCCAATGAGACGAATTAAGATTTTTTTTTTAACTCACTTTTTTTTTTTTTCAGATCTGTTTAAAGAGCTTGTAAATATTCAGTATCTGGACAATTTATGAAACTGGGAGTAAAGCAGACCAACAAGAACTCTTTTTTTTCTTCCTAAAAAAGGCTCAGTAATTTTACTAATTTATTTATATTGGAAGAGAAAGTTTTTTCTTTTTTGCTGAGAGAGAGGATTGTGTTGATGAAATGGCTCTGTAAGATTTAACAAGGCTTAGGGAGTGACTCTTGGGCTGTGAATGCTTTTGTCTTGTCCCATGATTCTTGTCTCACTAAAACCTGAGCCAAGACTATTTCTGGTTCTCCCATCTCTAAGCACTGAGACCATGTTTTCCATGTTCCTGCAGAGAAGTAGATCCTCCACTGTGTATTTTGAAGCGTTGAAGCACAGAGGGTGTTGACAAAATTTAAACATTTTTATATCCTATTTTATGCCACTAGTTTCGAATTTTATTTGGGTTTTTATTGGCAAAGTTGATCAGATATCAGTCACAGTCAAAGCTGCATTAATCATTTTTAACGCATCTATGGAGGATGGTGTGAATATGATAAAATAAGACTTTTTTTTAAAAATCTGACGAGTGCAAACAGATGATGGGTGACAGTGATATTTTCAGTACAAGCTGGGAAACTGCTTTCTTTTGGATCTCTTACCTCTCCTAACATTTTAACGGAAGAAGATGCAAGACAAAACCTGTCCTCTTATGCCAATCATTTCAGAATATATTTCTCTAAAAATATTAATATAAATATGTAAGAAAGAAATAAAAATAAAAAAAGGTCAGAGGAAGGAAACTGTCCCAGACACAGTTCCTGCTTGTATTTAGGGAATCTCTGGGAGGTTTGGGGTTTGAGTTTGGGTTTTTTGGGTTTTGTTTTAGGTTGGGTTTTTTGGTTCTTTTTATCATTTTAGTCTTGTGTGATTCTAAATACCAAAGATGATAAAGCTAAAGGATATTTCTTGCAGTCCAGATGGTGGTGGCCACTGGTGCCTACTTAGCTAACAGGGATTAGAGACAAAATGAGACTTCAATTTGGATATGGTTAAACACTAAATATATGCCCACTAAGTTGATGAAATGAAGGAAGGCAATACAAACCCTTTTTAAAATATGATTTTTTTTTTTTTTGCCTATAACCAGAGCATAGGTTGCAGGACAGCTGCAAAAATGCAGGAATGGTACAAGCTAGAGTAACTTCTGGCTTGACTGTCTTGGTTTTTTTCCTCAAGGTTTTCCCCATAATAAAATAGGATAGTGTTATTCAGCAAAAAATCCTGGATGCCTCCCTGTGCAACTTTCCCCTGAGCTCTCAGAGGGTGCCACCACAGCAGTAGGTATGTTGTGTGCACTAATATTTGTCACAGACTGGCCCTTTCCAGATTTTGTGCAATGGCTGGAACTGCCAGCAGCTCCTTGCTGTCAGTCTCCCACCAGAAAGAGCCCAGGAAAGCTTTTGTCCATGTCCCAGTCTCTGCTTCACCTGCACCTCTGCCTGTTTTGGTAGGGTCAGTTGTTTCCTCTTGGCATTGTAAATTATTCCTTCTTCTTGGACTGAGTGGCTTCGATGCAAAATTGATAGGACTCCAAAATGTCAGTGAAAGTTTACCAGGTGCTTTATTTCCATGATTGCAGAGCAGGCTTGAGGAACAGACTCTGCTTCATTTTCTAACCTGTTCTAAATTTGCCATAAATACATAACCAATTCACCTCTAACCAGCAGAGAAAGTCTATTTAAAATAATGCACCAAAAGGAAACTTCTGTTTCTTTGTGGTGATTCATGCTACTAAGTATTTCTATTGTTGGAATAAAAATGGAAATCAGGAGCTTGTTGCAGAAAGTTAATTCCCAGTGAGCAATTATCTGTGTGACAAACCAACCTTGTAATTGCCACTTCTGTTGGCAGTCTCCACAGAAAAGTAAAGGATGCTCAGAGCCCAAAGGCAGTATCTTTTGGGGAAAAGTGAATTGTTAGCACGTTGCATGCTGAGGCAAGGATGGAAAGTGCTGGACTCTTCAATCACAGCGACGCCCAGGGTGCTTAATTCCAGCAAAACCAAAAAACTGGCCCTAAGAGCCCCTGGTGTTCATGGCTGAGAGTAATTTCCTGAGGGTATGAACCCCAAAGCAGTCAGGGGAGCATGCTGGAGTCTGCAGACAGCTTGTGGGAGGTGTTAGTGGGGTCAGGGGCTGAGAGCATCTAGAGGGAGTTTTGGTGCCTGAAACACGTGGGTGAAGTTTTAGCACTGATGACTCTTGTCTCGAGACTTCCTGCAAGCAGAGGAGTCTCTGTAAAGTGAGTATAAGTAGATGTAAATGTAGTCCAGGTTTATCCCCTATTTCATGGGAGGAAAAAACTTCAAAGGAAAAGTAATGAAATAGAAAAGAGTGAGAAGTAAATTTTTTTTGGCTGAAAGTAGGAAAGGGTTATATTAATTTTTGCTGCATCCACTGATAAAAATGTGAACTGGAAGGATTGTAGTCTGAATATCCTCAGGACTGCTGCCATCCTTGTTCTTCTGTAGAGGAAGGCCTACCCCTAACAAGCCTTGTTGTCTCTCCCTGAGAGGAAAAGAAAACCTTAATCCTACCTCTTGCTTTGGAGAGAGCAAGAAACTAGAGAGAGAAAACATGCTTTATGGCAGCTGGAGCTCACCATATCCTATCTGATTTTGTCCCTGCCTGTGCAGGATCCAAATGATCCAAATCAATTGGATTTTCCAGAGGCTCTCTGTCATGATCCTGGCCTCACTGTTTAAACACTGGCAACTCCCAAAAGAAGCAGGGAGGAGACAGAACAAGGATCTTTGACCTGGGCTGTGGTGAAGGGGGAGTGGAATCCAGCTCTCCTGCTGGCCAGGCTACCCTCACAGAACCAGCCCCAGTTTCAGTGCTTTTGTCAGGTGCCTTTATCAGTGATAAGACAGAGAATGGTGCAAATGGACCTTTGAAACTCAGAAGCTGCAAAATTGTTTTTATTAACTTTTTAAGTGTGTGTTTCCTGTTCAGGCTCCACTGTAAATGCCATTCCATTAGGAAGCTCCTGCTGCTCCTGTAGTTAGGCTGGCCAAGGTGAATAACCTGGCAGACAGTGTGAACTCTGCTTTGACAAGCTGCAGTGCAGACCCCCATGCATGATTTCTCTTTCATCACATCCACATGCTCTGTCTCTGCCTTCTATTGGCCCCTGGGGGATGCAAAATGAAAAACTACCTGATTGTGAATGATGACAGTAAAAGTTTATAAGCTACTAAAATGAAGTTACAGCACCTAGGAGCTCAGTCAACTCACGGTGTTAGATGATAGGTTTTTAAAACTGGCTGTGAGATAATGCTGCAAAAGGCAGGGAGCAGGCAGAGGTGTGGTGGTGCTGCTCTGTGATGAGCAAAAATGGAACATGGCATGGAGAGAGCTGTGGAGGAGCTTAGGAAAACTGATGCCACTTGTTCTCTGTCAGTCCCAGGAGAACTAAAGGCAGCAGCTCTGAAAAGAAATGTGTTTATAACTCCAAGATGTAAAGGGAAGAGAAAAATGTAAATACATGAATGTGTGCTTGGCAGGGTGGAATCCTTTGACTGGTATCTCTCCTGTGCTGTGGAGCTGCTCTTTGTGTCTAATTAGAAAAATACTAACAATCTAAGGCTGGCAATCAATGTATAAAAGTGGTATTAGTGGCCAAAAGATCTGTTAAGGCCATCAGGTTTTTACAGTGCAGCTGTGGTAAGAAGGCTTTTCCCCATTCGTTTCTTCAAGGGGTGAATAGCCACAGTATTAAATGTTTTGATTTGATTTGATACCAGATTTTCCTGCAGGAGAAAGGTGACTTTGGGCACACTGATGCTGGCATAGTTCAGATCAGGGGCATGCTTTTAATCTAAATCTCCTAATAATCTCTGATTTGCATCACATAATGATCTTGGAGCATGAAAACAACTGAATTCTTTTTAGAGGGAACTAAACAATGAGAAAAAAATAAGTTCATGTCTGATATGTTCCAGCTGTTAATGGGAACTGCTCTGATGTGAACCCCCCTGAGCTGTGGAGAGTGTGGACATCACATTCTCAGCACCAGCTGTTTCACAGTCTATATTTCTCCATGAATTGCTAATGAAGACAGTCTATCTGCCTTCTTCAAAGGCAATAAATATCCTGTATTCCCAAATAATGTACATGGTCATTACAGCACTGTACAGGTCTCTGATATTCTGGAACTTCAGCTTCTACTGGAATGTTTTCACCTTGGTTTGATGGTTCTGCTGTAGTTGATTATGGCACTTCAGGTGCTCATTTTCTTCAGTTGCAGACTGGCTGGGGCTGGCTTTGTTCTTAACCACTTTGATTTCTACAGTTATTTGCCACCTGGGCCTGTTTGCAGACCGGTTGCAGTGAGCAGCACTGACAGCAATACAGCCACAAACTGGAGTGCCCAGGAATGCACAGGCAGGGAAATCTGTGTGCACGTGGATGCTGCTGTCCTCTGCTGAAAGGAGTGCTAAAACAGCCCAGGCACTGTTGCCAAAAGCTTTGGTTGAAAAAGGTCTGATTTGTGTAAATAAACACTGAATGAAAGAAAAGGACACCTTACAGGCTCATGGGTAGAGGTAGCTGTAAGGAAAGGTCAAGTAAAATGTCCTGTGGTATCTTGGTAATGGAGCACCGTCCAAGGCACTGAGTGAATGCTTTTAATATTTTGAGTTTTAAAAATAGTTTTTTAATCCTTTGTATTAAAAAGAAACTGTTAAAAGCATCAGAGATACAAGTAAGGATTTCTACAGCCCACCTCAATTCTAGCTCTTCCTAAAATTTCCCCAGTTGACTTTGATTTAGCTGTGTGCACAGGATACTCCAGGAGGAAGATGGTCCAGTCATTACAGCTGTGCAGGATTAGGTTTTCCAGTACACTTCAGATTTATTAGGGAAGCTCTTTAGTTTCTTTAGATCTCTACTGCCTGTCTGCAAGGCAAGAGTAGACCCAAAAACCCTCATGGATGCTGAGGGAATGAAATCTGTACCCACAGCTGCAGGGGGGTCAGAGCACCTGTGGAGATTGTGTCTCACACTGAGTTATCTTCATGTCTTCCACATGAGCCACGTCTCGTGCTGCAAGGCAAACTAATTCTGCTCCAAATGTCTGCTTTGCCAGGCAGCTGGTTCCCACACTTGCTGCATGAAGGTAAATTGGAGAGATTCTTCTTCTTCTTGGCTTCCTTGATGATGGTGAACACCCTGGGGTTCTGGGCCATTGCACACAGGTACGTGTGAGAAAATGAAAACTTGATGTTTTTGTTTGTAGGTGCAGGTAGAAATTCTTGTAAAATCTTTGGACTAGTGTGTAATAAAGAATTGATATTTAGGATTGTGTTATTGATAGTGTTATATACTATTGGTAGTGATAGATCACATGTGGAGAGAGATTTCACAGCAAAAATGTGGTGAGGTTAAAAAAAAACCTGAAACAAACTGATGGAATTAACCTTGACTATTTAAAGGGTCTTATTAATATAAAAAGCCCTAAAGAAAGAAGAGCAGCATATTCTTTCTAGAAGGGTGTTAAATTTTTGGCAGGGACTTTAGATGGGAACACAAAGCTATGCTGGCCATGGAACTGAGCTCCACTGCCCTTGGTTTTGTACCCATTTATAGAAAGCATTGCTGCTCTCCCCTTTAGTGTGGGACAGAGGGGGGGTGAGAAGGCAGCATTACAACCCTCAGAACAACCCCAAAATATTTTCTGATGCTCTGCTGGGCATGGGAGGAAAGCAAGTTCCTGCTGGAGACAAGAGAATTGCTCAGCCCCCTCCCAGCACCCCTACAGAGCCTAGGTTTAACCCCTGGATTTTGCCTGTGAAATGCAGGGAACCCACAACCCCGGGGCATTTAATGCCAGCTGGTTTTCTGTTGGCAGTGTGACAAGTAATCCTTGGAGGGAAGGACAGGGAGGGAAGCAGCCTGTGCCACCAGGGTGGGAGGGGTTTTGTGGAAGTGGCTCTCAGGGAGGCAGTTCCTGCAGGAACCTTGAATGGAGCAGGGATGTGATGATGAGAGCAACAGAAAACTTCCACTTTTAGAATTCTCGACAAAAAAAATGTTGTTTTTTCTATTCCATACAGCACAAACTTTGCTGTTGGTTTACCAACCGACCAAAGTTTACCATAGCATCTTGTTGATTATTCCAATTCTCTTCTTTTAAATGTGAACTCGGTCACAACTAAAAACATTTCTCCTGAGTGTACTTTGTACTCCTCATATGGGATTTTATTCTTCTGTAAATTGAAATTTTCGTTTTTGACATTTACTGCTGAAAACTAAAAGGTTTTGGTTGTCAAAATGTTACCATAAAATTGGTTTAAACTAAAAAAAAAATTTCCACCATAGCTTAACATTTTTATGAAGAAATCTGTTGACCTCCAATCTTCCTAAAAATAGAAAAGCAAACATTTAAAAAAGTTTATTTCAAATCAGCATTTCACTTCAGTATCGAGGTACTTCATTTTTCAGTAACATGAGTTTTGACTTACTAGAAATATGGTAATTGAAATATGTTTTTTTGAAATCAATTGTATTTGTTTATTTTTTTTGATGAACAAGAATTCCCTGAGCAGGGAGGAAAAAGAGTGATGACTATTCAGATAAACGTGGATTTAGGCAGAGGGGGAAAACAGACTTTAAAACTTGGAATAAGAAAAAATACACTAAAATTTCTCTGAGGAAGAAAAGCATGTTCATTATTAAAGTTTTTTTAAAGGACACAGTACAGGTATTATTAACATCTGCACCCAGTTTGATACTTCTCACCCCAAAGTTCTGAAAGGCTCTAGGAAAATGCATATTTGCATTTTCCTATTTTTTTTGGCTCCCTTGAAGTCCAGGATTTAGAAGTCACTATAACTTAAAAAGTATTGTGTATAAACAATGGGTGAAGCTAATACCACAAAGGATGATTATTCTGTTGTTTTCTTCTCCCCCAGGTACAACAATCTGCATGAGGATTGCACCAATGAGTTCAGAGGGAGTCTTCCTGGAGAAAAGCTTTTGAAGCATGGAAAAAACATCAAGCATTATAATGCTGTCCTGGAAAGTTCTCCCATTTTGTCTCCTGTGGAGAAAACCTGATAAAATTCACCCTCATTTGGCTAAACTTGGTTTTGTTATCCACCAGCTCTCTAATGATAAATTACCCAGTGCACTTAAGTGGAACAATGTCCTGGTATTTACGAATTACCTGATGAATAATAATGTTATTTATAAGTGAACAACATTTCATTCTTCATAGGATTTGGCCTTGAAGGAGGCTGCACTGTCATAACTCACATCGAGGGCAAGGAGAGCTCACTGCTTGCCACAGTTGATGGAGAGAGGCTTTTAATCTTTATATTGAAATAGGCATTCACATATTTTGTATTTAGATTCACTAAATTTGTGTTTAGGTGTGGTGAAAAATTAATAAACATGCAGACATTTGTTTAGCAAATTACTTTGTGGCAGTACAATTTACGAGTGATTTTGAAATCTGGTATTGGCAATGGTGGGGGTCCTGTGGGCTGCTCTTGGCTCTTGCTGATCTCCTCCCCAGCCTTCAGCAAGGTGCTGCTTTCATTTCCCTGTCAGTGAGACGGACACAAGCATATCACCTTTCTTTGCAAACTGCTTTGAGATCTACCAAAAATACACTAGAAACCAGATAGCAGCCATCAGCCCATAAGGTGTGCCATGAAATATTGATGCTTGAGGCATCCAGTCTCACTTGGCAGCAACACGGTGAGATTTGCCATTCCTAAAGGATGGGATTTGTGAGGAAAACTCCATGACTCCACAACTTGTAAAAGTTGGGAAATAGGTATGTATCTTTATTCAGCTCTGGGCACATGTGGATTATTTCCCCAAAAGACATGAGCCCCCCAAAAATTCCTGAGTCTCTTTTATCCCCCTTACTTGTGCATATGCATAGGGTTTCACAAGAGGTTCATGCATATTCATTTTACTAGTTACAATTAATTATCAGTCCTTGTGCATCTCTGGTCATCTTGACCATCTCGTGCAGCCTCAACTTTGGCTTTATCTTGCATCTTCCTTAGCCTCAACTTTGGCTTTATCTTGCATCTTCCTTAGCCTCAACTTTGGCTTTATCTTGCATCTCCTGCAGCCTCAACTTTGGCTTTATCTTGCATCTCCTGCAGCCTCATGACCATCTCGTGCAGCCTCAACTTTGGCTTTATCTTGCATCTTCCTTAGCCTCAACTTTGGCTTTATCTTGCATCTTCCTTAGCCTCAACTTTGGCTCTATCTTGCATCTTCTATAGCCTCAACTTTGGTTTTATCTTGCATCTTCCTTAGCCTCAACTTTGGCTCTATCTTGCATCTTCTATAGCCTCAACTTTGGTTTTATCTTGCATCTCCTGCAGCCTCAACTTTGGCTCTATCTTGCATCTCCTTCAGCCTCAGCTTTGGCTCTATCTTGCTCCAAGGTTCAGGGGGGCCCTCTTATCTCCCGTTTAGCTTGGAAGTTCACATTCCTTTCTTAAGCAGCCTTGAATCTTCTCTGTCCTTTTTGCAGGCCTTTGTGCACAGCAAGTTTTAAACAGCACCCTTCAGCTAAATCCAAAATTGGTTTCTACCCCAAGTCAAATTTCTAACCCTGTTTCAGATGATATCAACAAAATTGCTAGTTAAGAGAATGGGAGACTGGAATTTATTAACATCAGAGTTACTAATTACAGCCCAGCTGAAGGGGGATGAAGGGAATTAGGAAAAGAAGATTGGGAAAGGGTAGATGCAGCTGGAGATGCAGGGAAATAATAATTAGTAAAATGCTTTCCAGTTTAAAGATCCACACAGGTTAAACACTCCCACAACTGGCTGATTTTGTTATTGTGAGAGATGATAACCTAACCCTTAACATTTCTATTTAAAAGTCATATAACTAAAAAGAGCAATGAGAGAAGTGGGGTCCTTATGTGATAAGGAAACATTTTCAACCCAAAAAAAACCTAAAGGAGCACTTTGATATCAAGATATCACTTTGATATGTGATAAAAATGGAATTATATTATTAAATATTGTATTATTTGATAAGATAATAATGGAATAATGGAAGGGGCAGCTCAGTCAGAATGTTTGCTAGGTTTGAGGAATGCTCTAGCACAGGAGAAACTATATTAAAAGGATGTAATTCACTGAAGTGACACAGTTTGTGAGCTGAAACTGCAAGAGCTGGTAAAGGAAATCTCTTCTGCACCACTAACCACACTTAATGCTGTAACTTTAGGGTGGGAGTGGCAGAAAAATGCAGTGAACACAGCCCTTCCCAGAAGGGACAGACTGCTCCAGAAGTGGCTGCAAGAGCTGGGCTGTGAGAGGAGGGGCAGCAAAAGGCTGAAGGATCTCTTCTCTGAGGGCACTGCAAAGGGTGACACATCTGATTTCCACATATTTGGGTGAATTTATCCATGACACCTGACAGTTATTTGCCTGTAAGGTATCATTTTCTAAATCATATTTGTACTGCAACAGACCCAGGTTTAAGCCGTGAAAAATACTGGTTTCTTTCCTAAGAAATTCTTGAATACTTGACCTTTGTCCTTGCACAGAAAAGCTACAAAAATGCTATTTAGAGTCTGCTGACAGGAGGGATGTGATTGCTCTTAATGCATTTGAGAGTTATACACAAAAGGAGAACTATGGAATAGAAGGGTAAAATTTGAATTTTGGGCAGATGAATATGATTTGACTGTAGATGTTTTATTAACTAACGGTAATTTATTTCTTTTTAACTGCAAAAGTAACAGTGGTTTGGAACCATTTACATTAAGAGCAAGAGAACAAGAAACTTAACTCTGTTTTAAGGTAAAAATGTTTCATCTGCTGCATTCTCAGGCTGAATGGCCTCAAACTTCCCAAGACTGCTTTCTTTTTTTTCTCCTCAGAAGCTGAAATATGACAATAGATGACAGCAGATAACAGAATGCAGCCATTTGAGTTGAATTGTCTGATGAAGATAATTCTTCAAGAAAAAGAGGATTAGTTAACTGCCTGGACAGGACTTCCTTAGAATGGGCTTTGGGGTGAAGAGTTGAATATTGAAAGCTCTTAAGAAAGATTTAATAAAAAGTTTGGCCTTTCAGATGGGTGGCAGAAGAAAAGGGGGCACTGGCTGCTGAATTTGGCCTTAGTTCAGTTGGTGGAGCAGAGGAATCTACATGCAAAAATCTATCAATCAATCAATCTCACTGTTATGACAGAGCAATTTAGCACTTAAAACCAACAGACAGGAATTTTTCTTGAACTGCAGCATCTAGGACCCCATTCAAAGCTGATGGAATCCTTTGTACACACAGGGCACTGCCTAAATTTTATAAACCTTGTGCCAGCACACAGTGAAATGGGTGTAAAGACTCTAAAGGTTTGGTCTTTACTTCGAAGGAAGCTGCTATCGTTGTGGTTTGTTTATTAACAAAGGATTTTTGACAATAATATTAGAAGGTTAAATATGATTTAGTAAAATGACTTTATAGTTTAGAGGATTTTGGTTATTATTTGCTCAGCAAGGAGCATCTGAAGCTCTTGCTTTAAGTTTCATTTAAGGAATGTTAGAATAGCTTACACAATTAGAGATAACAACTTTTCACTTCATAGGTTGAGAGGAAGAGAAACCTCTGTCTTTCATTATCAGGAGACAGGTAGAGAAATTCAAATGTTCTTGAAACACAACACAGGTATTTGTTTACAGAAACTTTTACAGAGTAAAAGACAGTAAAAGATGTTTTTTTTCATGGGAAGATTTTTCTGCAAGCTTACATACAGAGAAACTTATAATATGTTCTTGCAACAGGCTGCTTTTCACTTTGAAAAGTTTAGTGACTTTTTACATTAAAAAAAATTGGAGGACAGAAAAATTAAGGATGTGTGTGTGCATACAAAATGATGCAATAAACAGCTGGAAAATGTTAGGAGAGTCTTCTTTTGTGCAGCTTTTTGTTGGTCTATGGCAGTTTTCAGGGGAGATAACAAAGCACTCAGATCTGATTGCTTGTTTGAGGTCACCTGTTGCCATTCTGCTTTGCACAATGTAAATTTAGGATATGCATGTTTTAATCCTCACCATAAAGGTTTATAGTTTTGAAATGTATTGTGGAAGATGTTACCTCCTAGATGAGATTAGCAATGACCAGAAACATCCCAGTTCAGTTTTCTCTTTGATTACTGCCTAAATTTTCTAACTTTTCCCAGCACAGAGTGAAATTAGTATAAAGGACTCTAGATTCAGACTTGACTTGGGAAGAAGGTGCTTTTGTGCAGCTCTGGTTGTAACTGAGGAGGTGCTGTGCTCATCAGAGGTCATTACCAGCCTTGAATAGCCAGATTTATTTCTGATTGCTGCTGATACAGCTTGGGGGTGTCTTTTTAATGGCTAAATGTGTGTTTTATACCGTATTCATGGACACACAGGAAAAAAAAGATACAAGTTCTGTCCCAGGCAGTTCACAGACCACCTCAGTTAAGTCTAAATGCAAGGGACACCATTTTGTGTGGGGGGGATGAAGAAAACTCGATGGAGAGGATTAAGATCTCCATCTGTTAAGTTTGCACTGATGATGAAACACATGCTCCCAGTTGGAACAAGATGCATTAAAAGAGCAATTTCACTTCCACTGCCTAGCACAATGTCATTGAGCACCTGCAATAGTTTAAACATTAAGCATAATTGGCTTTGCTTGACATAAATCTGTAGTTTTGTAAATAAGAGCAGTTGAGTTTCTGTGTAATACCAATTAGCTATAAGGAATGCTTTGTTTGCTGAAGCCTGCAGCTTTGTGGAGGAAAGAGGGAGTTATTAAGGCTCAGCAGTGGTAGTCAGAAGGTAGAACCCAGATTAGACAATTACACAGGCTCTGAATATCCTTGTACTTAATCTGTTTCAATCAGCTTCCCTAAGTACAAAAGAAAGAATAACATTTTTTTTTCCTCTGATAATGTTTGAGCAAAATACCTTGGAGGTAATTTTACAGCACTAAATTGACATGTCTTGTTCTATGTTGGATTTCTTTTCCCTTCTTTTAGTGGAAGCTACTTGAAAATTCTTGAAGCGTCTTGAAAATTCTTGTAAATTTTCTAGAGTCACTTGTTTTCTGCCAGGGATGGAGGAAAGAGGTACATGATCCACCAGACATGAAAACCAGACTTGTTCAGTGCCTGTGGGAGCTGTGAGCTGGAAAGGTGAGGCAGGAGAATCCCTTCCTTGGGGCATTGTAGAGTAGAACTGCAGAGCAGAACTGAAGCTTTTAATTTAAGCTTGGTGTCTGTTTGCTAGAACATGTTTTAGATTTGTCTTGGCAAGGGCAAATGCAGCTGCCTTCCAGAGGATATTTTAAAAGCCTGCTTTTTTTAATCTTAAAAAAAAAGGAAATTCACAAGTCTCCTCATGATTTCTCTCTTCTGAATAGAATAAAAGTTACCTTTTCCTCTCTATCTAGCTTGTCTCTAGAAAGTGTCACCATAGAAGTCAGATTCTGGTGATGTAGTACTGTAAATTATTCTAGTTTCAATCTCTGTCTGTAACTTTAAATATAAATTTCCATGAATCAGAGAAGGTTGACATCTAAACCTTATGAAATCTACTAGTATTGGTGATGACTCTTTAAAGTTAATCAGTTCTAATGCTTAGTGGTAATAAGAACGAAAGAAACTGCTCTGACAGGGATTTTTCAGTGTTTTGGAAATATTTCATCTCTAGAGTACTGGGTATTGCACCCTAAGACTACCAAGTTGTAAATACAGTCTATAGATTATTTTATTTCAAAATTAAAATTGACAGAAACTTTTTTTTAAAATACTGTATGGCCAACATATTTTTCTACTTTGATTTTGTTTCTTTGTTTATTTTGAGGCTGAATTTTTTGTTTGTTTGTTCTCCCCAGCTTAACTAAAGGAATAGGAGTATGTACATCTACAATTGACTTGGGAGTAGTCCATAACCTTACCATCACTACAATTTTATGTAGAGCCAAAATGCCCTCATTCCTATCTAACTCACCTCTGAGAAAATGCCCAAGCCTATAAAATATTGCAGATATTAGCTTTGCATTTTTGAGGGTTAGGCTTCTTTCCTGTTAATATGGGAAACTCCTGTTCAAGTGGTTGCACTGTCACAGCTTAGCTTTGAGCAGAGGTTTTGAAACTGAATCCTGAATACCCAGCAGACTGTGCTGACCAGCTGGAGCTGAATGCAGGTTATGAATATTTCCTGGATTCTCCTTTTATTACTTGAAAATATACATTCCTTTTCCTTTCGGATCAGAAGAAACGTTTTGAAAGCTGAAACACTTAACAAACAAATGAAAAACCCAATCACCCAGGAGGAGCCAGTGGGGACATCAACAGAAAAACAAACCTTAAAGCAGTGGATGTTTGTCCTACCTGCTTTGTAGCCTGGTAAAAGGCATCTTTTGAAAGCAGATTCCAAATGCTTTTATTGTCATGTTGTGTGAACTTCAGAAGCAAGATTGCCATGAGGTTGGGGGTAGCAATCATGGTAGCACTTATTAAAAAGGCACAGTGAGTTGTCTCAGTGTCATTTTTTGCATGGTCAATGACTGTGGGAAGAAGATACTGTTCAGCTGGCAGCATGGAGCAATCTTTGATAACAAGCAAAATTGTTAATTCAAAACTAATGTGGAATAGTGAACCAAAGGTTGCAAGAGGATGCTGCTTGAAAGCGAATCCAGCATTACATGCAATTCTGAATTTCTTCACCTTAGTTCACAGAGTTTTGCTGTTGTTTTGAAATTGTTCCCTTTTAAAGCATTCAGGAGAAAAACCTGAGAGATTTTAATATCATGCTGACAGATGATAACCCCCTCAACAGGCTGTGTCACTGGTTATAAAGAGCTGTCATTTAGTGGAAAAGCTCTTTAAACTTAAGCTGTTTGTAAACCAAACTTTAAAGGTGAGAATATTGTGAAAAATCTTAACAGTAAAAATATTATGCAGCCTTACATATTCTGTAAAAAAGCACTAGGGAATGTCTGTGCCTTTAAGGAAGAAATTTCATTGCAGAGATACAAGTACAGAAATTATGCAGGCCTTGCAAAAATAAGCAAACAGCTTCAAGAACAGAGAACAGCAAACTGTATGAGGAGAGGAGGGAGGTGATTATTAGCCATTTGAAAATGGTGTTATTTATTCCTTGAAGCTTTTGATTGCTGCTCCTTGGGATAGGAAATTCATGTTTTTGAGCATTTGTGAGAGTGGAGGAAGGTCTTGTCTGTTAGATTGCACAGGTGTTAAAAAGACTAAATACAGTGGCAGTAAGGGCACACCTGAAGTATCTATTTGTTTATTATTATTATTATAAAAAAAAATACCAGAAAAAGCTGCTTTTATAGTTCTGGCTTAAATAGCTGAAGGGCGTAATTTAGTAAATCCAGTGCTGCTTCTGCTGACAGTTCAAGTGTGAATTACCAGTCAATTGATTCTTGCCTTTACAAAGTTTGTTCATCTGATTAATGGCTGAAATGGACTATTCTCTGCTCAATTATTTAAAACAACAGCTTCTGTTGTAGCAAGGATTAACTAAAGCAAGGTGTTTTGGGGTTTGTTCTTTTCCCCCAGTTAGCATTTTCAAGCTCTCTTTCTATGTACCCAGTGATTGCTGAACCTGCCTTTCAAAATTCTTTAGTAAATGGCATTTTCACTTTCTTCAAGCCTTTTTAAGATGTGGTGAGTTCCAAACAATCACTTGCACAGATGTTCATAAGTGTTTTGGGGAGGGTTTGTTTGTTTGTTTGCTTTTTGAGGGGGGTTGTTGGGTTTTTCTAGATACTTGTGCAGTTCTGACACAGGCTCAGGCATGTAGATCCTTCAGAAATGCTCAGAGAGAGTGGCCCAATTTAAATTATCTGTTGAATGCTGGAACACAAATTGCACATGAAATCCCCAAGCTTCAAGGGTCTCTGGCAGGTCACATCCTACCAGTCAGTCAAACATTTAGTCAGTGCTACCCCCATGCACCTATGAAACTGCGGCTGTTTGACACCTCTGAGAATATTTCTCATGTTAGATCTGTTGTAAATGAGCACATGGTCCAGAATAATTAATGGTAACACTTCAGTCCTTTTTTGACAGAGCTGTGTTTCTCGTGCAGTTTGTGCTGGTCTGTCTATTTAGCTGCAATCAGCCATGCCTGAAAGACAGGAAAGAACAAGATGGACAAGTGTGTCAGTGAGTGAACCTCTTTCCTGTAATTAGAAATGCACAGGGAATAAATTATTCTCTAATTCAAGCTGTCCAGCTCACACTAATAATAACAACTCAAGGAACAATCTGTTTATAAAAATCAAAACTGAATTTGTGAGACTCCTTAGTGCAAGACAGGGTTTACAGTGTAGCCTTGTTCTGATTTATCAGGGCCCTAGGAAGGCAATGTGAGTGTTTGAAGCTGGACTACACAGACATTTCAAACACAAATTTTGTATCACAGATGATTAGCTAAAACATTAATCAGAGATCAATGCAGCAAATCTGGACGAAATTTCTCTCTGCTAAATTAATGACTGGTAAGGAAAACATGCCATAGAATAAAGGTATGACTGAACTTGGCCAAAGTCTTGTCTTTATTTTTGTTTTGTGGACATCTTTTAATACTTTTCCATTCAATTGTCGTTGGCTTGCATGGGCAAAACCTTTCCTGTGGAGGCACTGGAGAGGATCCTTAGCAATGCCTCAATAATCCCTATTTTGCTTATGTAAGTGTAATTAAACTCTTCCTTCTCTGGGCTGTAGGCCCAAGAGACTGGATGGGATCTTGAACTTCTGTGTCCAAAATATTTGGCTGAGGGGATTTTAACTGCTTGTTGAAATTAAGCTTTTGCTACTATTTTCTCCTAAATTTACCAGCTAGCCATAATTAAGACCTACGTAACTGTAGCAGCTGATTAAGATGCAAAAAACTGAGCACTGAAGAGTTTCAGGCCCTCTTGACTTCAACTTGGAGTCAAGAGGAGATGTAATGTTTTGAGAGTGGAGGAGGTGCCAGAGAACCAGCTTCCCAACAGTGACTCTGAAAATGAGAGTGCACAAACCTGGGAAAGTAATCAGGATTAGGTATGTTACTTATCCTCTCTGAGAGCCAAAAGCTGTAAAGAAACTGCTCAGAATTTGAGCAGCTGTCATAAAGCATGCCTGACATTTTTAAACAATCTCAGATCTTTGGATGAAGAGCCACAATAGTAACTCTACTTTTTGGGAGGCTGAGATGGACACAATGAATTCTGTTTGTCAGACAACATGCTGCAAAAGAGAGTAGTGACTACCAGAAGTCAGCCTAACAGGTAACAATTTATTATTGTTATTGTTGTTGTTGTTGTTGTTATTGTTGTTATTGTTATTATTCTGTTATTATTATTATTATTATCATTATTATTGTGAAATCTCAGCGAATCACTTTATCCATTTTATTATTTGTACAAAATGTCTGTATTATGGTCAATCACTGATCTGAAAGTACAGATGAGATCAAGGGGAGGGAACAAAAGCTGTCGAGGTTTTCTGGCACGTTTGTACACATGCATCACTTCAGAACAAGTAGAACAAGCTTGAAGACACTGTCCAGTAAGTCAGAGTGCCTAATTAATTTAATTGCAAACCATTAAATCCTCAAATTAGTTTATTATTCAAATATATTCATGTACTTCCCTCCCCCAGGGCTCTCCCCCTAGAAACCCCTGCCTTTTCAGTGCAGCTCTGTTTTGTGAACATCTGAAATGTGAACAAAAGAATATCCACAGTGTGCCAGACCAGTCATCCTTTTACCCAGTGTGTGAGGGGGCAAAAATAAAGGACAAAACACAAAAAAGCCTTCTGAATAAACCCTCTGAGGAACCCAGGCTGAAGGAGATACCTTTACTTCTGTGTTTCTGCTCTCCCAATAGCTTCTGTAACCAATCAGAATACAAATAACACACAATAACAACACACAATAAACAAACTCCTAACTGCCAGTTTGGTATGGTCTAGTTTAATGTTTAATTCAGGTACTTGTTTTCAGTTTACACTTCTTTTTAGTATCTTTCTTCTGGTACTTTTGCTTGTGGGGCTTTAATGCCTTGCTTTTTGAAGCCCAAGGTGAAACCAGCTGTGGGCCAGACACTTCCCTGATCAGGTTTCTACAAGTGGTAGGAAGGGGATTTTGGATGGAGGAGGGAGAATAAACTCGCACATCACCTTCACAGAGTGCACACTCTTCAAATATTATTTTGTCTGAGCCACAGCTGCCCTTCCCACAGCTTTGTACTTCAACATCTAACGTCAGGGAGCTGTGCTAATGGCAGGAGGTGGGGACAGATCTGGTGCTTTTTGTGGTGGAACCTCTCATTACAAAAGTGAAATAAGTCGTAAGCTACTGGAGCTTGAGTTTTCTAAGTCCACAAAATAGACACATGGTTGATTTGAAGTTAGCTTTAGAATTTATTTGTAGGAAATTCCTTCTTTTAAAAACAGGATGAGATCTTTCCTTTTCACCATAGTAAGCAAGGCACTTGGGTCTTCTTTGATGGAAGAATTAGGTCTAGCTTTTTGTCACATTTGAAAATAAATAAAAATGAGTTGATGCTAACACCTTGGCTTCTGTACCTTCACATGAACTTAAACCTTTCATGACCTGACCTCAAAAGAAGGATGTGTACAAGCAGTCTTCCTGGGTATTTTGGGGTTTGTTTTTGTTTTCCTTTGCCTTCTCCAGCTTTCATCCACCAATGCCCTCAAAGCTTTGATCTGAAGAGCACCCCACGGTGTTACAGATGTTCTCCTTGTTTTCTCAGCTCTTTTGGCTGCTTTTGACAGGCAGCTCTCAGCGGCCTTGAGCTGGCATCCCTGCTCCTGCTCACCTTTTCTCTCACCTGTTATGGCACAAGGGCCTTTTTTGTCTGCCCCGTGGCACGCAGAGCTCTAATCCAGGCTTCCTTCACATCTCCTCAGAAGTAATTCTGCTTTCCTGGCCCCCTCTGAGGATCTGTCACCCAGCCTCTCTGGCTGTTGCATTATTAACCACCAAGCAGACACGGAGTGAACCTGGTGGAAGCTGCATTCCAAGAGTGTTTCTGCCTGTGACCTGCTGCTCCCCTGGTCTCTGCTGTGCTCCCACGCGTTGGAATTGGACTGGGAATTGGATTTCTGTAGGAATCATCAGCGCCTGTGTCCTTGCACACTCACTGCTCTCCACCAGGTGCCCTGGTTTTGGAACTGCCAAAATAATTGTATAAAAAATACCTAGTTTAAAAACCCAATCCGGTCAAGAAATACAACCAGGAAATCAATGCTCACTAAGCAGAAGCAGCACTGAAAAGTTGTGTTGTTTTTTTTTTAATCCTACATCATCCTCAGAATGTTTCTTTATAGAAAGTGTCCTCAATCTCTCTAAAAATTAACTGCATTCCAGGAGCAGTGGGGACATCCAGTGGTCACATGGGTTACAATTAATTACTCCAGATCCCATCGGGGAGATCAAATTTCCCAAGCTTTCTTGTTTTCTCAGCGTTTGACTTGTTTTTCATCATAGCTCATTATGCTGTAAAGTGTCTGACAGAAGGTTGGGATGACTTGTTTTCTCTCGTCTTTTTCTCCCCCTTATGTGATGTTGCTTCGTATCTATCAGCAACAGAAATCAGGAAGTTGAGTCTCTCGCAGACAAATATCTGGGGATATCTTTTAATTGCTTTTCAAATTGAGGATTTGGAAGAAAGAGTAAAGAAAATATGAGCTATTCTTTTGAATGCATAACACTGGAATAACTGGTAAATAAATGTTATTGCTAGTGGTGACAGGGAATTTTTTTTTTTTAAGTGATGACAAATAAACACAACTTAAACTTTTTATACAACTTTTTCAAATTACCTCATGCATAATGCATGTGCACCTTGGTTCATCTGGTGTCTGTAATGAGGCTGAGAGGAGCTGTCTCCTTCCCTTTTCTGAACTTGGCAGTGATCAGATTCAGTTCCTGCAGAAGCAGAGCCTCCCATTTTCCCAACTGAGTGCTTTTTTTCTGGAATGATTCTGAACAAGATAGATTTTAAAATATACAAATAAAAATAGACCTGTTCTGTGGTTGTCATAATATAGAATAACTGTGAATTCCAGACCTTTCCATCAGAGGATGGGAGATGCTTCTTATCCTGTCCTGCTAAATTTGTACTATATATGTGTATATATATTTTTTTTTAATTTGTTAAATTAAGTTGAATCAATTTAAATTAATTGAATATATTTTTTTTTAATTTGTTGTATAGTCATGCAGAGGATCCAACTGTCCTTTGCTCTCTTGGTAACTCCAAAAATGGCACAAGCTGATCTTAGCATCAGAACAGCAAAATGTCTTTTTGCTCTGCATCAGCACGGTCAAATATGCTCCCTCATTTTTTTCAGAAATATAAAAAAAGAGTATGAACCCTCCAGGGATTGAGAGAGCAAATAAAAGTCCTAACATTTTAAAATTAATTTATTATAATCTTGTATAATATTACTACATTCCTCTTAGTCCATCTGATAGTGGATGGACTGATAGTGGAAAGACTTCCTTCATTTTGTTGTCAAATTACAAATTAATTTAAACAATATGATTGTTCTTCTGCTGTTTACCATTTCCACATTGAGATAAAACTTTTGGAAGCCATAGGAGAAATTCTAGTAAAGGTCACTGGCCTAATCATCAAATGCCTTTAAAAGTTTTATGATCCTTTAATGGAGTGCAGTATGATAATTCCTCCTGGAAAAAATCTAGCTCTGGAGCAAAGCCTTTGGAAGGAACGCTGCAGCTTTGGTACAGGAATTCTTTTCCCCAGGTTTGCATGTGGTACCATGGTGGCAGTGACCAGCCAAAATGCTTCGATCATTTGGAAAAAAATATGATCCACAAATGGAGCAAGAAAGAAGTAATGGATTTTAAATTTTACCTCTGTATGGCGATTTCAACAAGGCAAACTCATATAAAGGAGAAAAAAAACTCATCTAAAATGCATTTGACATGCAAGCAAATTATACTGAATTACCTCCACTTTATTTGTGAAATAGCTGGCTTTTTCCAGTGTACCAGGATGATTAAATTTCAACAAATCCTTAATTTTTCCTGGGTGATGGAGATGGTGGGAAAGCCGTGGCGTTCTCTCCTTTTCTCCTCTCCTGGTATTTTCCTGTGCAAATTCATCTTCAATACCTACTTCAAAAATATGGATGAACATCATAAGCTAAATAGTAAGAGCCTAAAATGAGATGCAGGACTGCAGAGGGCTCTTTAAAATGCTGTTTATTATATCCAGACAGCAATCAGGGC